>APFE030364812.1:0-17360 GCA_000404065.3 Pinus taeda
TCGGGGGCAGCGCCCCGAAGCTAAAAACAGATGTAAATTTGCCTTGTAAAAGTATAGTAATTTCTAGTCAATCTGAGCCGTTCATTAGGCGGATGATCTCACGGTAGAACTTATGTTTAGTTTAGGGTTTTTTCCCTAGAAGGAAACCCCTCTCTTTGTATGAGGGCATTGTATTTTGAGGCGGATATAGAGGTGTATTCTGTGTGAGCGGGAAACAAAGAGGTGAGACTGTGAGAGAAAACAGAGGATATTACAGTGGCTTTGCTGTAGGTTGTGTCTCTTCATTTTGCTGGATAAAGAAAAGGAAGGACTGCTGTTCGAGGTGGACTAGCCCAAACTGGGTGAACCACGTATATCTGTGTCTCTCTTGTTTTGTGCGTTTTTTGTGTTTATATTTCTGCAATATTTTATGTGTTCCATTGCTTCGTAATATATAATTTTCTAACATAAATCACAATCGTCAATTTCAAGTGAAGTTGAGATTTAATCTCAATCACCAATTACTTTGGAGATTAGGATTGTTGGTTTAGTTATAACTAAAACTTATAAAAAGAAGTTTGGGTTAATGGAGACGACACATTATTGAGCACGCGATATAGTGAAATAAGTGAGGGTCTCAATGATTAGGTGGAGAAAGGAATTCACTAAAGTGTGCAAACTTGTCAGAGGAAAAATAACACGAGTATTTGCGGGAAGGAGGAAACCTAACAACAAAAAATCAAGGATCGATTTTTAGTAGCAGATCCAACCCACACATGTGGAAGAACTAGGTAGCAATGCACAACTATGAGTATGACAAAGGTACAATGCACAACAGATGCAATTGTATAATAAATTGTAGGGGTAAGTTTGCATATTTGGGTTTCCTCAATGATATCAGAGGGCCATGTTAGTTTTGGCATCTTCATCCCTCTATCAGTGATCAAAATTCTATTGTTGCATTTCATTTTAGGTGTCTCATCTGATTAGTTGTATTCCATTAGGATCATGGATCATCTGATGGTAGTGGCATTTTATAAATTTTTCCTTCATGATCTTTACCTATTGGCCCATTTTCAAGTCATTTACAGTCATTTTTGTCTTTACATCTGCAAAAAGTCATTTTTAGGGTTTTAGGTCTCATTAGGTCTAGGGTTTGTCCTCAAGGTCTTATAAAAGCTCAATAATGGTCAGCAATCACATGAGGAGGTCAAATAAAGTCTCAGCAACAAAAATTTCAATAATCACATGCTCAGTGATGGATTTCCTCAAAACCCTGTTTTGAGGAAAAATAGAGTTTTTATATTTTATGTAATTTCATTTTTCCTATATGTAATAATTCTAAGATGCAGCCCTGGTCACTTTGCCAAGCTCCTACATTCCAGCTCCTACGAAAGAGTCAAAAAATCAAAACATTTAGTCCATCAAAGGCAAAAAGCAGTCAAATTGCCAAAACAAAGTTTTAAAAAGTAAGTGAAAGACAAACATTACAAATTGGGTTTTTATAAGTGAAAAATTAAATTGGTGGGTATATAAAGTCTTTTTCATGTCAAAGAGCTCATTTGTGTCCAAAGAGTGAATGAGAACAAGTGCTAAAACGTATTTTCAAGCCTAAGGAGCGAATTTGCAACCAAACTGTGAAAATTTTGAGGCGAGGCGCACCTGGCCAGCGCGGCGCATATAGCACAGGTTTTACACTGAATTTATAACTGGCGTGATGCACCAGTGAGGCGCGATGCACCTATTAGCGGGCGTGGCGCACCAGTCTTCTGAGTTCAAAATTCATCCAAATCACCTCATCTGCCTCCAAACTTGCAAATTCCTCATTCCACAAGTAAGTTAACAATCCCAAGTGCCATTGTGAGGGTTTTTCATCAGTTTTTATGGTGTTTCAATAGGTAAAAAGAAAATCCTAGTTCCTTGCACAGTCAATTGAAAACGCTACCTAGGGTTTGCAAAATTACAGTTTTTGTTGTCTAATTCCCATCCTACCAATTTCACATCCCATCACTACAATTTCATTCACCTCTTTTCTCCTTCCCTCTTTCACTTACACTTACCTATTCCCCCTATCCCCAAAACTGAAAACCATAATCCCTAGCCTCACTTATCCCAAAACCTAATTCACATCCCTAATCCCTAAATATCATTCCCCAAAACCTTGCCATTCCCAAAAACCCTACAAGCAGCATCCCAACCCCTCATTCACAGTCCCTATCATCAAATCCCTGTCATTTAGCAGCAAATACCTATTGTCTCTATAAAATCTCTTTATACTCATCTAAGAAACATCAAAAAATGGCAAACTTGGAGTCAAATTCATCTTATGACAGAAAAAGGGAAACAGTAAGTGACTCCTCCAAAGAAATTCATGCACTAAGGAGACCTCACAAGAGTGGAAAACATATTCAGGAGGAGCCCACTACACTTACTGAGTTGTTGGCTTGCCCTCTTGCTGTAGTATGCTTCAAACATCAATCCTGCTATCAATTTTGTGAGATGGTGGAAAGAGTCAAATACCATCATGAGCTGGCTAGATTGTTTGTCCTCCATCTTCACAATGGTCAGGTCAATTTGGCAGGTGTTACATTCACTTTGACACCAAAATCTATCGCTGAAGCAACAGGTATTCCGAATGTGGGTGAATAGTGGAACAAGGGACAACTGGTGGAAAAAGAGCATTAAGAGCCTTATATCAAGGTTGGTTTTCAGAGGCAGATTAGTACAGTTTTCCCTTTCAGGTATCTTCAGGACACATATGTTCCACTGATGAAGCTCATAATTAAATATTTCAGCTGTGAAGGTAGATTTTCTCACCTGTATGCCTACCACAACCGATTATTGATGCATTTTACTAGGGTGAGGATGATGAACCTCCCCTATTTCATGTGCCGAAATATTGAGAAAATGACCACATTTATGAAAAGAAAGCCCCCTCATCAGCAGTACAACAACATTTATCACTTTGCATTAATCAAGATTATAGTGTTGCATCAGCTGAGCTTGCTGAATGTTTCATGGGATGATTTCATTTGTCATGAGGTTTTCACAAGCTCTCAAGTGCCCCCATCAGTTTTTCATGAGGCAGGAGAGCCTTCACATCAGTAAGAGGTGCATGAGACTCAAACCACTAGTGTGCCAGTGTTTGTCACTTACCAAAAGGGCACAAGGAGATTGTTTGCAGCAGCAAAGCGAGTACTATCTCCACCCGGGGTGGAAAGGGTCTCGTTTTCTTCAATAGCAAAGCAGGTATAGGATAAGGGTAAGAATCCATTGCATGATGAGGAGCCTTCAGAAGGTCAAGAGATAGATTTCATTCTCATTCAGGATGATGATGTTGATTTGGGCCCCCAAAGCTCAAGACTGAAAGAGATCATCCAAGAACAAGAAGCGGATATTCATGCCTTAGCTCTTAACCTAGAAAGAGCTAAGTGGATTATAAACTATCTTGAGCAAAGAAAAAAGCAGCTAGAGGATCAGCAGACAATCATGGAGCTGCAAACTATAAGAGAAAATCAGCAAGCAGCCAAGAAGAGGAAAATCAAGTTGACACCACTTGAACAAGAAATTGAAGTTGATCATGAATCTTGGCTTGAGAGGGCAAACATGCACTTGGAAAAGATGTTGGAGAAGGCCAAAAAAGAGAAAAATATGTTGAGGCACATGGCCTATCACTATTTGGTGAGAAACAAAGTTTGCAAAGCAAGAATTAGGACTTTGAAGGCCAATTTGAGGAAAGCTTTGAGGAAGAGGAAAGAGCAAGATAAGCTCAAGATTTTTGCTGAGGCTTCCTTAGCCCAACATAGCACTTGATGCAGGACACTCAGCCCAAATTTTAAGAAATTTGGGATGCTTTTTGTCAATTTTGAATTTTTGGAGCAAAACACAGGTTTTTCTGCCTGGTGCGCTGCGCCACCTGGCGCACCCTTTTGCTAGGGACCTCCTTTGGAGGAAAACTCAGCATTTTTGGATTCCTCGGGAAAAAATATGAATGCCCACAAATGGCCAAGAAATTTTGTCAAGTTTTGAGCTTTCAAAAGGGTCAAAAACACCTCAAATATGCCCTTTCTGCCCCTTTTTGGCCACATAGGAAGTAGTGTTGGGAGAACTCACTTTTGGAGGGGCAAGTGGACACCAAATTTAGAAATTCCACATGTTCTGGAAAGTATACAGATAGACATTTCCAAAAAACCCACTTGGAGAAAATTTCGTGCACGAGAAGGCCTCCAAAATCAGCTGCAAAAAGGCACTATGCACAGGGATAGTGACGCAGCGCATAGGATGAAAAATTGTCATTTTTGCCAAAAAAAACTCTGCTTTTCGCCCAGTTTTTTCTCAGTTTGACTTTTCTCTCTCTCATGGTCAAACTCATGATGTAATTTGATGTAAATTGATGGAATTTGATGTAAAAATGTTGAAAATTCACTCATGGAGGTAGATACATCATGAAAAGGTAGTTTTGAACTGAATGAATCAATTTCCTAGATTTTAGAGGCAAGTTGTTCCACTGCCTACTTTTCAGTTCTTGGTTTAGGTCTTGTTGGAACAACTCCAAAACTCATGAATTCGACCCCTAAATCCTAGCATGAGTTGTTTTTTGCCTATATCTAGTACTTTTTCAGTCATTTGTCAAGGTTGTACTTTTGTGAAAGGTTTGAGTAGCATTGTACATTCATCTCTGTAGTTTGGCAAAGGAATAGACCAGGGTTTGTAGCCTTTTGTGGGATTCTTGTGGAAAATTGATTTGGTATTGTGTCTCCTTATGTAATTCAAGTTTTACATGTGTTTATTTATGCCATTTTCTCTCTTTTTCAGTTGAACTAAATGAATCAAGGATAAGGGTAGAAATCATTGAAGTTGCAGTGCTCTACCTAGGGTTTGTTTGGTTATTTATGCTTTCTACTGTTTGAAGAGGATCCCTGAGACTCTCATGCCCTCTCCAACTCCTCACCAGTCCTAAGACTCTCCATCTCATTCAATTTCAAGTACTAAACCATTTGCCTACCTCGCCCCACAGAAACCTCTGCAAAACTGAGTCCATTCCCCGGATCCAAATCTGCCTTTCACTTTTGAGCCAGCGAAACATCATCAAATTCAATCAAACTCTTCTGAGCATATAACTAGCCTAAAATTAGTCTTTACATTAGTCATCTCAAGCTTCATTTGATATATTTTCCTAAGATTGACAAGGAGAGAGCCCTCTCCCGACTTGGTAGGGCTAGCTACTAGGTTAAGCATGGTTTGATGTTACCCTAGATCTTGTCTTTCTCAGCCTAAGGTAGATTTAGGCCCTAACAGGCCATACAACTTCACAAGTGCCCATAATTTTTCAGTAAATTTCTTAATATTGTTGTAGCATGTATTTTCTTAGTCGACATATTTTTGCAAGTTAGGAAAGCCTTTGTAAGCTTGGAAATTTTTTGAATGAAAAGTTGAATTTTTAAGGGAAAATTTTATGCTTTTTGTACAAATGCAATTGGTCATTTAAATTTTTGCTTCCACTAAAAAGTAAATTTTATTCACTAGTTAAAATCCCAATAGCAGATTTTGTTCAACAAGTTGAAAATGAAATTTACCATCAACAAGGATTTTTTGACAAAAAATAATTTGTAATCTATTGGGGTAAATTTAACATAAACAAAAAAGATTTGATCCATATAGTAAACCTTAAAATAGAGAAATGAGATTATGGCCTCAAAATCTAGTAGGTATTGTGAAATACCTCACAAGGTAAGGGTTAGAGTAAGATATAACAATGGGATGGAGGCCACTATCACCTCAGTACTCCACTCCTTTCCCTTTAGTGTAATTTCACCACAAGGGAGGCTTCTCGGTATAAGTCACCTAATAGATATTCTAAGGTAATAGCTCAAATATGACAAATAGAATGGGCTCCAAAAGGGCACTCAAGCTAATAACAAGGATAAATCCAATATGATAAAGAATAACATGCCCTCTAAGGAACCTACAAGGAAGGCATATATCCTAGATTTTGGATGATATGCTACAAAAATGATACACTTATGTGTATATGATCAAGTAAAGACTTTAAAGATAGGTATGATCAATAAATAGGGAGCCACAAGACTTTAAAAATACCTAAGTCGAATCCTTGATACTAGATTACGGTTTCCTAAGGTAGAATTGCCAAGGGTCTATGATGTCATCCCTAGAGATTTTATTCCAACCATGCAAAATGAAATTTTTAAATGTTATGGGGTTCAAACAAGAAGAACAACCTCAAAAAAAGCCAACGCTTCAACCCTAGTTAAATTTAGACTTATGCCCTAGCCCTAGCAACTTACCTTGAAGGGCCAAACTTGGTTAAGAAAGAGAGAAATATGAAGTTTAAATAGTTTTGACCACCTATGTGGAAATTGACGCCTACTAACTACTTGGGTGATGGAGTCTAATAGAAAATTACTATGGATATATCAAACCCTTGGAAGGAATAAGGGGCGAGACCCTAAGTTTCCATTTTTAAAACCCTGGCCGTCATTCAATACATAGATAATATCAAGAGAAAATATCTCTAGGAGATTCTCAAGTGTTGAAGGAAATGTAACTAGGTTCGATCTTCATAAATGTAATTTTGATATTTGTACTTATTCAAGAAAAGAAATATTATTTTTATAATATATGTCAATGAGTTTCTTGCTCATTGAAATAGGTCTAGCACTATTTAAAGTGCTATAGGTGAGTCAAATAGTCAAAAGAATAGGTTGAAAACCTTAAGGGCATGTTCTACCTTGTATGTGTATGTATTATGGTCTAGAGAATACCTCCAAGCAAAGTCACAAGCCTCCTCCAAGAAATGACATCATAAAAAGAAGAAATTTGAAGCATAAAAGTCAAGTCAACCTCAAGTTGGCCTAAAAGAAGGAGAAGAATCCTATATATAAGAGTCATTTCACCTCTCCAAGACAACATAATTCATCTCTGAAATCAGTGCAGAAAACAAGGAAGAAAAAGGGTGATCAAATGACAAGAAAGGGAGCCTCTAGTGAAACGTACAAGGATGAATCTACGCTGAAGTTGAAGGGACATTTTTCTAGGGTAGAAAACAGTCACACGTGTGAGAAACATAGCCTCTTCCTGTGGTCATTACAACACTATCATTATAGTCACATAATATCATTGGTTGGGAAATCTAAGAAGGCCTATAAGGACCCTCACTCAAGCATAAAAGGAGCTCTCTCAATGTTAGGTCCCTATAATACTAGTGATTACCCCATTACTATTGTAGTTGTATCCCTTATTAATATTTTTGTGCCCCTATTGTCCCCATTTTGTTATTACTGTGCCCCATAGAATCCCTCTATTGTTATTTTTGTGCCTTTATATTATTATTGTTAGGTTGGCTTGGTTATATTGTGACTCCTTAGACTCCTATATATAGAAAGGAGGTTTTGTCATTTGAATCATCAAAAAATCATTCATTTGGGTAATGTAAAGGAGGTTGCCCCCTCGAAGAGGCTGAATTCTAAGGCGTTGATCTATCTTTTCTATCTTTTTATGAGCTGGTTTCATAACACTCAAGCGAAGAAGGAAGAGGTCTACATCACAAAAAAAATAGTCACATGTGCGAAGGTAAAGAGGTTGTCCCTGCTATCATAACAACCCTTGACAGTTATAAATGTTCATTGGTTGGCAAAGAGAGTGAAGGGATCACCATAAGGGAAGGGCCTCATCAAAGGTATGTCTTCTAGAGAAAGTATAACAAGAATTACCAACAATTTAAAGAAGAACGAAGTGACAGAAGAAGGAAGACGAAGTGTCGGGAAACGAAGTGCCAGAAGAAGTGTCGGGAAACAAGGTGCAGAAAGAGGGAAGGTTTTGACTTGTGCTTGGAGGATATTCTTTTCAAGGGTATAGGGTTTGGCATTGATCAATAGAAGCTTCAATAAGAGAACTTCACTAAAGGGTGTTCCTCTCAAGAGAAGAGAGGTTTTGGCCCTGGAAGAGAGTCAACAGCTTGTGTTCTTGTTTTTATGTTATGGTAGCAGTTTGATGAAGTACGCACATATGCACTAATAAGAAGAAGAGGAAGAATAATAAGATAATAAGGAAAAGTAAAAATAATCCACAAATTGTTATCAAGTAACGAAGAATCACACTACACTACTTTGCCCTAGATTCTTCAACATCAAGGGGTTCTCAAGATTTTGAATTAAAGCTTGCAACATTTCACCAAAAGTTTCATGTAAAGATATGTGTTTAGACAAGGGATATAGAAACCCTAGAAAAACATACTGAATAAAATAACCAAAAAAATATATTCAACAATAAAAGTACTCACAATATATAAATGAAAAATTATTCATTATCCTAAAATGGTGTCTCCAAAATAAGGACTAGTCTCCAATAGCAAAATATCCACAAAGTTCACATCTCCACAATAGTAACAAGGTAAAAGAGTTAGGTTGAATTCTTCTAGAAAGCTAAAATAGTCCACAAGTGATGATGAAATGGAGCATGAGGTGACCTTTTATTTATATGAGGTGTACGCACATTCTCACACTCTATACAAAAAGGGTCACCAGATTCTAGCAAATATCAAAAGGTACAGGGGGTAGGATGTAGGATGGACTAGCATCACTATGATTTAGGCTTATTCCCTTCTTGGAAGAAATATACATGAGGTTAGAATACCTAAACAATGTACACTTAAAATGCATATTCAAATGTGTCTTCCTAGTCCTAGTCCCCAATAGATTCCAAAACATCATTTGGGTCAATGATCTCAAGCCATATCTCTACACCTACAATTGAAAAACATGTGTCCCTTATGTTATCACTCAATGATCATATCAACTCCTATGTTGGGTCGCCCAAATACCATCTTTTTACAAACCTTTCAATTCACTTTTAAACCATATTTCTCTTTCCCATACCCTTACTTTAAACTATTGTCATGATTACATCGGGTTTAGACTTATTATTTTCCAATGCATATGTTTTGGTGTTTTTGAGTGAATTTATGATTAAATTTTGGAAAAATAACATGTTTTCACTTATATGTGGAAGTGGGATGAGTTCGTGATGTTTGTAGGTGTATTTGAAGACTTCAACAAAGTCATATTTGACCACCAAGCCTCAAATTCGAATTTCGTCTTCAACTCCTTGAAGATTTGGGAGATTCCTTCAAGCATACTTTATGGAGAAGAATTATGGAACTTTTGATATTTTGATAGGATTCCTTATCAAAGATATTAGATATTTGTGAGAGGATTTGTAGAGATGTTACTTGCTAAGCGTTAGCATATGGTTGTAACCACATGAGACATTTGTGGATTTATGAGAGATTTGTGGATCTCAGATCTTTGTTAGTTATCTCAATTTTATGTATAAATAGGAGTGCCTCCATTCCTAGAGGAGAACTCTTGGAGCAAGTATCCAACTTATGATAGAATAGAATAAAGCTTCATTTTACATAAATTTCCATTCTATAGTTTTAGATGTAAATTTCTATAATCATTTAGATTTTGGACTTGATCTCATTTCAGTGATTAAGTTTGGATAAAGAAGGACAAATCGGGCCTCCAAGTATGAGCCTCTTCTTTGTGGATTTGGATTGAAATCTCTTTCTATGCATTCATTTCCTCTTGCTTTCTTAAATCAATTGTTATGCTTTATGGTGTGTTTGGTTTTAGTTGAAAAAGAAATCAAAGGAAGGACAACCATGATCTCTAGATATAGAGCCTCTTCTGTGTTGATTCTGATTCAGTTAAAATCATTATTTTCTTATTTATGCATGTAGATCAATTTTTCATGGATTTACAGAATAGTTTGTCACTTTGATCTTAGGAGAATTGAGCTCACTCCAAATGGATCAATGAAGCATTTTAATTCATTACAAATAGTTGTGAATATTGGTTAGATTTATATGTTGTGTTATAATCTTGATTTTTGATAGGTCTTGTGAAACATTATGAAGAGACCACCTGTAAGGGAGCTTAATGTTTTCTGGCCTACAAAAACCAAGTTTTCTTAGCTTATAGTCAATTGCCTACTCCTGCATATATTTTTCTGGCATCATCACAAGCGTACGAGTATCCCTGGTTGATATTTTAATGAAAGCAATTTAAGCAATTGAATTTCCCAACATCCTCAAAAATTCCTCCCAACTCTACAATCTTGTTAGGTCCCTATAATACTAGTGATTCCCCTATTACTATTGTCATTGTAGCCCTTATTGTCATTATTGTGCCCCTATTTTCTCCATATTGTTATTAGTGTGCCCCATGGAAACCCATTATTGTTATTGTTGTGCCCTTGTGTTATTACTATTATGTCGGCTTGATTATATTGTGACCCCTTAGACTCCTATATATAGAAAGGAGGTTTAGTCATTTCAATCATCCAAGAATTTTTCATTTGTGTAATTTAAAGGAGGTTTCCCCCTCAAAGAGGCTAAATTCTAAGGTGTTGATCTATATTTTTTGTCTTTTTGTGAGCTGGTTTCATAACATTTGGTATCAGAGCTTTGGATTCTAGGGTTTTGTTGCTCCAAACAGGTCATTGTGGCATTTTCACCAAAACTTTTTTTTTCTGTGACGTTTCAGAAGCTAAAACAAAAACCAATTTGATCCGAAATCATTCTAAACTTCGGTTCCAAATTTCAGAGCTTGTCTCGCTATATTTTCATAGATATGATATGAGGAAGTTAGGGTTTTTGTAGACTCCCGAATTACATTCCAAATAGGTGACCTGGGGAAAATCGTCATAAATTTTTTTGTTGGCTTATATGGGCCTGACCCAGGTTCGAAAGAATTATTTAGCCAAGCAAATCCCGTAGCTACCGGCCCTTTCGGCAACAGCCCGCGTAGCGCGGATTGAGGTCTCACCCAAGCTAGCAGAGGAGGGTGCTGGAACCATGTTTCCGCACCCTGGGGATGTCTGGATGTGGTTTGAGAGGTTCGAGCACCATCTTGTAGCTTTGTGCTGCGCTAGATCCGTGGAGATCTAGTTAATCTTAACTTTCCCTTACTGCGTTGATTACAGATCTTATTTATTCGAGTAATTATTATAACCCAGATCTATTTAGAGAGGTCTTTAAGCAAACATTTACTTCTTTCATTTAGTTCACATATTAATATTAAACCCAATTCTTAAGTACTCAATAAACATATGCGCGTAGATCAAAATAGCTTCATTAACCATAAAAGAACAAATTTACGATATTTCAAATTAACACAAAATTTAGAAGAACTTATCTATATTTCCACTTATTAACCTTACATCTAGATCTTTCGTTGCAAGGGTCTGTGCACATAGCTGCGGACTCTTCCAAGCCTCTGCGCACACAGCTGCAGAGCCTCTATCCTCTACCCAAACCCTTGACTCGGACTTACAGACACTCTCAAAATTCACCCATTACATCTCAAATCTCCAAAATCATACCCAAAACTTAGCTACTCTACCCATAGAGCCTCGCTCTATTTATACCTTTCCATGGACCGCGATCCATAGGCAGGCCAACTCAACCTACATTTCTTTACATTATTTTGGGCGGACTACCCTTTTGACTCGACCTCTTACATTTCGCACTCCGCATACTTCGAAGTTTTTACAATAGTTTAATCCTAATTTCTAGGCTTTCTGTCCCAAAACCGTTATGCGGGACCTCCGCTACCCAAAAGTCCCCCAACACAATTATCGTGACTCGTCCCGAGTCACTCATTGGTGTGGCACGACGCGTTGTCATTGCTTCACAGTTCACCTCCCTCTGAGTGACGCTCATCGTCCTACTACTTCGTCGTTGTCCCCTACAATGCTTCGTCCGACTCCTGCTTCAGTGTTTTTACTACTTCTTCCCATCGATGATGCTCATTCTGCTCTGCTCAGTTAACATAGAACACCCCCTGATACAATCTTAGTTCGAGCGGGGAAGCCTCAAACGGGACCTCCTTGTACCTCCACAGCCACTTCCAACCGTCGTATCTTCGCATCGCACTACCTGTTGTAGCATGTGTTGCAATTTTGCGAAACCCTTGCTGCTATTCGGGAGATCTCACTGCTTATCATTTTTCAGAGACGCCATAGTAACTTCGTTCTAACCCGTGGTCTCCATTTTCCCATCTTTTCGCTAAATTGTTGTAGCTTGCTGACCTGCCCATGGATGGGGTGATGGCATCTGGACCACTTCTGCTTCGTGTCTTCTCGTTTCTGGTACATCCCCTAATGTTGAAGCTACAAGTTGTGGGATGCCCATGGTTGTCAACACCGTGCTCCAGAGATAGTCTTGTTGCCTTCTTGGCCATGTTACCACCTGCAGGCTTACTCCTTGTGCAAAGATAATAAACAGTGCCATGTCAAGAATCAGCATATGCTTTGTGGAAGTGTAAGTCGCCTGGTAGTTGTTCCACAGTGTTTTATAAGTGAGTTAAATTTCAAATGCCTGGATTGTCACCTGTTCCAGTGTCCCCGTGTAAATTCTGCAATAGCTCATGCCACGTCTGGCTCGTACACCTTCTCTTAATTGCCCGCTGCCCGCTCCCTTTTGCCATAATGCAGACATCATGTCATGAATAGGGACCTGTACAGTCACCTTTGCTCGGAGCAATGCAACAATGTACTTCTGATCGTACAGTTGCGGTCCTGATGATGGGCCTGATTGACGCGGATCCTGGCACTCACGCCTCTTTTTTCCAGATTGCTTTATTATCCCGCGCTCTCTTTCAACTAGCTGGAGTGGTGAGACTATCCCTCAAATAGTTAGTCAGGCAGTCGGCCCGCCTGTATAGAGCTTCAGACGGCTGCCATTTACTCGGCCTAGAAAGGGGTCCCCATTGAGTTTGGCAAGCTGAACCGCACCCCCATCGATAACTTCTTTGATGACGTAAGGTCCCAACCAATGCATTTGGAGTTTGCTAGGGAACTTCTCGAATTTACTGTCGTATAGCAATACTAGATCATTTTCCTTGAAGGTGTGCACCTTGATATGGCGATCATGCCACGCTTTTTCCTGCTATTTTTGCACTTGCTGATGGAATCCAACCAAAAATCGTTCCTCCTCCATTTCTTCAAGCTGTGCGAGCCTTTCCTTCAAATCCCCACGGTCTGCCATACCTGTGATTGTCGGGATCTGCAGACTAGGCACAATATATTCCATAGGCATGATGGCCTCCTTGCCATAGACTAACCGACAAGGTGTTTGGCCCGTCAATTTCTTGCACGTGGTTCGATATGCCCATAGCACAGTAGGGATGCGCAAGTCCCAGTCATTTTGTCATGCATTACAGACCTTGGTCAATGTCGTCTCCAAGATTTTATTGAATGCCTCCATGGTTCCATTTTCTTGCGGGTGGTATGGTGTACTTTGTTAATGATATATTTGGAATTCCTCAGTGAGTGCGCTGATGCTTTCATTCAGAAAGTGCGTTCCCTGATCGCTCATGAGAATTTTGGGACAGCCAAACCTTGTGAGTAAATTCTCGAACAAAAACTTCATAGCTATTGTAGCCGTGAAATCCTTAACCCGTTGTGCCTCGGCCCATTGGGTTAAATAATCTGTTGCGGTGATGATATAGCGTGCAACTGTTTTTCCTCATGGCTCAATAGGTCCTACAAAGTCGATTGCCCACTTTTCGAAGGGTTGTAGCGTCATCTGTGGTTGGAGTGGTATTTCATCTCTCCGTGATGGTTTCCTCATTCGTTGACAGACGTCGCAGGCCCGGCAGTGAGCATTTGAATCTTGATGCAGAGTGGGACACCATAATCCTACGCAAAGTATCTTCTGGGCTGTGGTGTGACCTGCATAGTGTCTGCCAGCAACCCCTCGTGGGCTTCAGCCAAGATCTGTCCTCACTCGAACTCTGGGACATACCAACGCAGAATCTCATTGTTGCCCATTTTGTAGAGGTGTCCCACAATCACGATGAAGTCTGTTGTGCGTATCACCATTTCCTTCTTCTATTGAACGGAGTATCCCTACGGCGTGGTCCCAGTAGTTAAGAAATGGATTATATCTTCAAAATGACCATCCGTTGCATGCACCACATATAGCTGAGCATCCGGAAGTCCATCTTCTAGATTTGTGGGTTCTTCACCAATCTCAATTTGGGACAGGTGATCTGGGCCTGCATTTAGATGTCCTAGCTTGACAACAACCTTGAAGTCATACTCCTGGAATAACAACAACCATCGACAGATACGCCCCCCAACACAGGCTTATTCACGAGGTATTTTAACACCGAGTGATCGGCATACATCTTAAAGTGACCTCCCAGTAGATAATGGCAGAATTTTTGAAGTGCGTATACCATCGCTAATCCCTCGCGCTCAGTATTGGAATAGTTCTTCTCAGCTTTTGACAACTGGCGACTTGCGAATGTAATCAGGTGGTCAATTCCCTCCACTCCTGGTTGTGTAAGTATTGCCCCTAAGGCGATACATGATGCGTTGACATGCACATGAAATTCGACGTCCCATTTTGGAAAGACCAATATAGGGGTCGATGCCATCTTTTCCTTAAGCATCTCCAGACTTTTGTTACATTCCTCATTCCAGCAATAAGTAGCGTCCTTCTTCAGTAATTGTTCCATCGGAGCCATGATCTAAGCGTAGCTTTTAATGAACTTTCGATAGTAGCCTGTGTGCCTTAGTGTGGCGCGTAATTACTTGACACTACACGGCGCTTGTAGATTGAGTATGACGGTGATCTTCACCGAGTCCACCATCAAGCCTTGTTTACAGACCACGTGGCCTAGCAGGTTCCTGAACTGGACAAGGAAAGTACACTTCTTGAGATTCGACGCAATCTGGTGTCATCGACAAGTATCCAACATTAACCGTAAGCTCGCTACATGCTTCTTGACGAGTCCAAACACAGTCTGGTCCTCCAGATAGACTTCTAAAAACTTGTGTATAAATTCTTTGAATGTTGCGACCACTATTCGTGAAAATATCGCTGGTGCATTCTTCAGACCAAAGGGCATCACCATGTACTAAAAGCAACCCCATTCGGTGGCGAACATCATTTTACTCCTATCTTTTGGCACAATCTTGATCTAGGGGTATCCTGAGAACCCATCCGTGAACGAGTAAGCTTCTTGCCCCCCCCCCACATTTTCTAGTACCTCATCTGTAAATAGTGTTGGAAATGGGTCGTTCACGCAGGCATCATTGAGCTTCCTGAGATCCACGTAGATCTGAATCTCGCCCTTATGTTTCTTTTCCTACACAACCATTGGACTTACCCAATCAGACTCCTTGACAGGCTTACTGATTCTTGTTGCCAGCATCTTGTCCAGTTCCTTTCGGACCTTTGCATTATTTTTTGGATTCAATTGGTTGGACCGCTGCTTAACTGGTTTTGCGTCTGGCTTCAATGTTATATTCATCACTCCCAAGTCCCCTAGGATCCCTTTTAGTTCCGTGATCTTTGCTGGAAACAAGTCTCGATATTCACGAAGCAATTCGATGACCTTTTCTACTGTAGTGTCGTCCCAATAGTCCCCGAGCATTGCATACTTCGGTTCTGCTTCGATTCCTATATTGACTTGTTTTGTTTTTAACAGCACCATCATATCATGATCTTCGATTTTGGGTCCTCACACCTCACAGCTTCCCTTTGATTTCGAAATATTGACATTTCGTGGATCATCCTCATCATCTTCTACCTCAACATTATAGCATGCGAGGGCTTGGCTCAGCTGCCGTGACCAGTCAGGTTGCACAAGTTCAACTAGTTCTATTGGTGTCTTGAGAATGGCGGCCTTTACCAGCTAGAGTGCTTCATCTACAGGATCCATCCATTGATATTCAAAGAGGAATGTCGCTAAGAACCCTTTGCGCAAGATATCCCACTCGCTTATGTCGTGTTGGAGCTCTACTTTAGTAGACCAATTTCTGGGAATGACATCCAGGTTGTGATAAAATAAGTGCTCCCATTCTGGTTGAGGTTCCTCTTCGTAGGCTTTGCTCCATCTGGTAAGGTGTAGGCACAGGTCATCACGTCCATCGTATTTCTCTATTATGCGTACTTCCGGCTTCCCAAATCTGATCTTCATCATACGCCTACAGGCACGCCAATCTTCGAACATTCCTTCATGTGTGCCCCACCATCACGCATGTGTCACACGCAGTGCCCATTTCATCGCATCAAACTGTTGGTGCTCTGGTACTACGATTTCATATTTGGTCATAAATTCATCTACCATCGTCAACCCATCATACTTTTTCAATTCACGATCCTAGGCCTTTACATAGTACAATGATTTTGTCACCATGTTGCAGTGTAGCGTGGTTACTCTGCTCAACCAATTGCGCCACCGCTCGTCTTCCTCATCTGAATCACCAGTGCCAAATTCTCCATCCCCTTGTGATATTTTTCTATCCTCCACTGTCTTGACCCATCCTTGCTCCTGGGCAATCATTCTGTAACTACAATCTTAGTCGTCATCGTTGTGCACCGGTTCGAGGTAGCACGGTCCTTCAGCTGGATTTAGCAAAATAACGATGTGGAGCACCTTTGTTTCAAATATCATTGTCCTCTTCTTTAGATTGATAACTCCGTTCATGTTGGTGGCCCAATCTATTCCTAACAGTGCAGGATAGGGCGTATTTTCATCCATGAACTCAATAACTTCAAAATTCGTGTGGGCACTGGTGCCATCAAGGTCTACTGTCACTCCTTGCAACCTTCCCATGGGTAGCACTTTCTGTTGATTTTCCATCCGTAATTGGATAGGAGACCATTGTAGTGTAGGCTTACCCATGCGCTCCCATGTCTGTTTTGGCAATACGTTGGCATCTGAGTCCAGATCCAAAATGACCTGCTCCATCTCATATTTGTCAATCTATGCTGTTAACCACATTTCCCTTCCGGTCCGCGATGTATGTCTTCCCAACTTTCGAATGACGTGAGGCTCATTCAACCCTGTGCACCTATTTACCAACTCCTGTAAGCCTTTAACCACCTTGTTGTCGCAAAGCAACTTCATACATGTCTCTAAAAAGGTAGTTATCATCGAGGGATCCTTGTCTATCTCGGGTTGATCCCTATTACCTGGGGTAGAGACCTCTGCGAAGCTCCCCTGAGCTTCCCGATACATCCCTTTATTGCCTCTTGGGTTCTGTCCATCCGCTCCTATGGCCGTGCCACTCCTTAGCATCATGTTGACCTTGGGATCTTTCTCACGGCGTTCGGACCTCATCATTTGCACATTTTGGGTCGTTGTTGGTTGCGCTGCCCTCTTTTCCCAGATTTGTGCTATCAACAAAGGACAGTCTAGCAGCTCATGATCGAATTGCTCACCATAGCTACATGAAATTTGGGTTGGGTTGGTACAATCTTGCGTGTAATGTCCTGGTCCTCCACAGTTGTAATAGATTAACTACCCGCGACCCCTTCCAAGTCCCATTCTGCCCCATCCTCG
>APFE030364821.1:4111-71906 GCA_000404065.3 Pinus taeda
ACATGCATGTAAACGTTAGCACCAAAAATCCTCAAATGAGAAAGATCAGGCTTCTTACCAGAATAAGTCTCCTCAGTTGTACTCATGCCAAGTATCCTATGAGGACAACGGTTCTGCACATAAACTTCTATATTGCATGCTTCCGCCCACAAGTGAAGGGGTAGGCCCTGATCATGCAACATTGCCCGTGCAGCACCCACAATCGTTCTGTTCTTCCGCTCAGCTACCCTGTTCTGTTGTGGGTTATGGGGAGCTATGAGCTCTCTACGAATCCCTTCTACCTTGCAAAAATCATTGAACTCGTCCGAGATGTATTCACCACCATTATCGCTCCTAAGAGCCTTCACCTTCTTCCCCGACTCCTTCTTGACCAATGCTTTGAATTCACAGAACTTTGAATATGTCTTGCTCTTCTTTTGCATGAAGAAGATCTAGCACTTACAAGAGAAATCATCGACAAAAATCACATAATACCTGTGCTTTGCTGTCGAAGCAACTGAGAAAGGTCCACACACATCTGTGTGAATTCTCTCAAGGATCGTCGTGGCGCGACTATCCTTCTCGTGAAAGGTGGCTTTCACAAACTTTCCCAAAGTACACCCCTTGCACTGATATGAATGTGCAAGTGTGCCTTTAGGAAGCCCTGTAGTGATCTGCTGCAGTATCTTCAAGGCTTCATGGTGAAGGTGACCTAATCTCCTGTGCCACAACTCGCCATCATCCCGACTCACCAATCCTTCTTCAAGATAGTACTAAGGTCTTGGATGATATTCTTAATAGTCAAAGGTCTCCTGCTATCAAAACTGGTCTTGGTTTTCATGAATCTATTGAAGGTGAATCTAGTTCACAAAGTAAGACAAGGGACTCGACTACAAAATCGGAAATTCTCAATAAGGATATGAAAGGTCAAACTCATCATCAACCAAGGAAAGAAATTCTTCAAAGAAAATCTTCTACTCCTCCTATGAATAATGTTGAATGTTATGTATGTCATAATATTGGGCATGTTGCAGCTAGATGTAGAAGAAGAAGATTTCAAGACCATCATGCAGAAAGATCATCTCATTCAGGGTACTTTAATGGATATTGCTTTGCTTACAATATGTTTGGTCACAGAGCTATTGATTGCTATAGAAGAAATATGAGACATGTAAGATGTTACACTTGTAACAAGCTTGGACATATAGCTAAGGAATGCAGGAACAAAGTATGGGCACCATACCAAAAGGAAAAAACATCATCATCACACTTGAAGATGTGGAAGAAGAAAGAAGTACAGTCAGAAAGAGGTGGCACAACACAACATACAAACATAACAGAATCAGAGGGAGCTGGAAGTGTAAAACTTCAGTGTCCTAAATCTCATACACAAGTTTCTTAAAGAGAAGTCACGTATATACGCGAGTTGATTATGGCATAGTCACGTATATGATTGTTTGAGGAAAGACAGTAGGGACAGGTTCAGGAAAAGGATCAGTTATGATTTGGTTTATTTGCGCTATTTGATAATGGTTACAATTTGTTGATGATGTGTGGAAATGACTTGATGGTTAGAAGTGTTTTGTTTCTAACTTGAAAATGATGATGACTTGATACTCCTTGCTGATATGCATGATCAGATCTGACAGTAAACAAGATGGCACAGGTTTAGGGGAGCATATGCTTTTAATGCATTGTTGGCATTATGGTTAATAGTCCTTGGTGATGATGCTTATATGGATAAATGATTCATCTTGCTATGATATGGTTATGAGTTGTTCAGATGATTCTTGGGGTTACATAGTTGATATTTAGATCAGATTTTTTGTTGATTCTCTAATGGTGCTTACATGGTGATCTTCATAAGGATAAGGAGAAGTACATAGCTTGAATTCACTTCATGATGAGTCACTCATATGCTGTTGTCGCCATATGCATAAAGATCATATATTACAGTTATGATGCCGGATTCCTATTTTTCTTAGCACACATATGGATGAGGATTGTTGGCTAGATACATGGATGATTATTCAAAGTTGCATTGTTGGAGATATGATGATGATGAGTTCTTACTTATAGGATGATAGGTTGTTTCGTACATATGTTGATTAATATAGATATTCCCAATTGATGATACTTGGTCCATGCAGATCTGGATGGCTATGGTGTTTCTCACATATGATAGAATGATTCTATATATACAGAATTCTATTCAAAAGGATGAGTTGATACGGACATACCTTGATGATTCATGCACTAATACAAGTCGATGGTGACAGATGCTATGGAGCAGATCATACATTGTCGTTGTTGATGTTTATCATGATCTTATTTAGGTGTTTGGTCTCTGTTATAAATGTCATGTATATCATTCGATGTAAAGTTCATATCAAGACTCATGAGGTAATAGTGTGTCTCTATCTATTATAGTCATTTGATGAAATATTTCAGTCATATCAAGGTCATGTAACGGCCTATGTTGGTTTCCCCACTATGCCTGGGATGAATGATGTAATGTAATTGGTTTTCATTTTCTGGTATATCCCCACTTGGTTGGGAGATGGATGTATGTATGAGTATTTGGTGCTAGGAAGGTCACGTATGATGTATAGAGTCATGTTCTTGTAGAACACCTTTTTCCAGACCTTGCTTACAGACAGGGGGAGAATGAACAACACAATTCAGCAAGAGTAGAGCTTTCAGCATGTAGCATGGACAGATTGCTACACCTTGGCATATACAAAGGGGGAGCTCATTCAGAGATTTCAGCGGGTACTCAGGGGGAGTATGGACAGCAGAATGCTTATCTAGGAAAGAGAATATCTTGGTTCGCCCTTTGCCCTTGATGTCAAAGGGGGAGAGTGATTTGGTGTTGTTTCCATCAAGTCCAAAGGGGGAGGTTGTTGGAATTATGATGCATGGGTTGTACCTGATGGCAACCCACTCATAGAAGATCATCTCACTTAGTTATAACTAGATGAATCTTCAAGAAGAGATGTCAGATGTGACTAAATGCCTGGGGTGCAGGACAGCTCAAAGGAATCAGATGATATTTCTATGTGTGACAAGTTAGCTTTGCCATCAAGTCCAAAGGGGGAGATTGTTGGCATTATGAGACAAGTGTTGTCCTTCATGGAAAATCACTCAGATGATAAATTATAGTGCAGCAAAGTTATTTTCAAGTTCACGCAGTTTTATGCAGAGAAAAGTTTTTTTCATGTAGAGAAAAGTTCACGGACTTTTATGTAGAGAAAAGTCTAATTCATGTGGAGAAAAGTTCACGGAATTTTATGCATAGAAAAGTTTATTTCATGTAGAGAAAAGTTCACGGACTTTTATGTAGAGAAAAGTTTATTTCATGTAGAGACACGTTCATGGAATTTTATGCAGATAAAAGTTTATTTCATGTAGAGAAAAGTTTATGGAATTTTATGCAGAGAAAAGTTTATTTCATGTAGAGAAAAGTTCACGGAATTTTATGCAGAGAAAAGTTTATTTCATGTGGAGAAAAGTTCACGCACTTTCATGGTTGGTTCATGGTATTAGTCCGACAGTTTTTGATCCTATGGTTTTGGTCTGTGCTATTGCATCCAAAAGTGTTGATCGCAAGTATTGGGTTCATGGTATTGTGTTATTATGGTTTTGGACCGTGGTATTATGAAAGGCCTATGAGTATAAAAGAGGAAGGAGATCATTTGGCAAAGCATCATCTGAATTATTGAATATCTAATAAAGTGCTAGATCTGGAATACTTTGATTGAGTTATGGTGCAGATCTGGATCTGACCTAAAGAGGGATCTCACTGGTTGATGGAGAATAAGATCTAAGGATAGATCAGGATCAAATGGTTTGAAATGAAATATCTCTATATATTTGATTATGCTTATTCTAGATCTGTATACTGACGCTTGTAATGATCTGATCTAGGTATAACTTAAGTTTGAAATCCCTGTAAGTCATGTTTGAATATTTATAGATCTATACGCGGGTTGGCTTTCGTGTAATTACGTATGTATGCAGGTTTGGTTCATTGTAGTAGCATATACAATTTGAGCTATGATATTTTAAGTCACAAGTGGTTCTGGTTGTTGATGGGTTCTGATGACAGTTTAAAGGTGTCAGTATTATGCATATCTTGTTTAGTTGATTGTGTTTAGCTTCAGTATTGATGGATGAGAACTAATATTGGATCAGGATCATAATGACTCATATTTATGTGATTTGATGGACTAGATCTGGGTGCTAACACATATATTATCCTTGTATATTTATTGATCTGGTGTTTGGGTGATTCAGAAGATTGATTGATTATGTTCTTTAATGATATTAATGGGTCCAGTATGAAAATTGGATGAAACGTGGCCTTTCAGATTACGTGTTGTGCTTCAGGAGTATCCAGTCTAAAAATGTATGAAACGTGGTGCCTGGAGGAGAGAAGATTGTAGGTCGGCGCCTACGTACTAGTATCTTAGCTAGTACATGAACTATGGGGGTTGTAGCTCCCTTCCAGGAGAGACTGGAGAACGAGAGAGGGTTGTAGCTATTTGCAGGTAGAAGCCTGCGTACTGGTATAAGACTGCACCTGTACAAAAATATTGTAAAACGATTTTCTTATTAAGAAGAAGATTGAGATGACTTGCAGCAGGTGGTTTTCTCCCACATCGGGTTTTCACCTTATATCATGGTGTTCATGTGTGATGATCTATTTTATTTTACTGCACTTGTTTACTGTTAATATGGTTGATAATGTTCTAATGCACTCATTAAGGATCAACTTACTGAATCATAAGAAGTTGTGGAAGTAGCGTATATGAATCTGAATATGGAAATGAAAAAGTTTTATTGATGTGATAATACTGATTCACCCCCCCTCTCAGTATTATTTCCAACACTTTCTCCATCATTTAATGTTTTATTGCAAGTAGACACTCGTTTTTTGCAGGTCCTTGGAGAATAAACAATGTCCATTTATGGGCGAGCGATTCTTGAAAGAAATCTTAATAAAATAAGGGAATTTCATCCAACTCATTACCCAACAGATTCATAATAGAAGAAATGAAGAATTGATTTCCATTTGAAGGTTCATGTCATGTCTTTGCTACCAAAACATTTTTCAAAGAGATCATTTTTTACATAATATCATAGTTGTTGTAATTTAATTTATTTATTTAAATATTGTTTTTCAGTAAAATGTTGTTTCTTTTATGATCTTTCTTATATTTTGTGTTTCAGGTGTTGTTTCATTCAAACTGTAACCCATCCTCAGCATCAATACAGTGAACAACTAATTCATTCTTTGCGTGCTTGCATTTATGCTTGTGCATTTTGTTGTTCCTTTCCTAAAGGGACAACATTTGTGTGCACTTTTGTCGTTTCTGCTATTCCTTTTTCAAAGGGACAACATTTTTGTTTTGTTGTTTTTCTTTCAAAAGAACAACACCTTCTGTGTCAGTTGTTCCTTTTCCACGTTTCATTTTGTTGTTCCTTTCTCATGGTTCATTTTGATGTTCCTTTTTCACGTTTTGTTGTTCCTTTTCAAATGGAACAACACTTCTGCACTTTCACGTTTTGCTGTTCCTTTTTGAATGGAACAACGCTTTTGCACTTTCACGTTTTGTTGTTCCTTTTCAAAATGAAACAACACTTCTGCACTTTCACGTTTTGCTGTTCCTTTTCGAAATGGAACAACACTTCTGCACTTTCACGTTTTGTTGTTCCTTTTCGAATGGAACAACACTTTTTCACTTCCACGTTTCGCTGTTCCTTTTCAAAATGAAACAACACTTCTGCACTTTCACGTTTTGTTGTTCCTTTTCGAAATGGAGCAAAACTTCTGCACTTTCACGTTTTGTTGTTCCTTTTCGAATGGAACAACACTTCTACACTTTCACGTTTTGCTTTTCCTTTTCGAAATGGAACAACACTTCTGCACTTTCATGTTTTGCTATTCCTTTTTGAAATGGAACAACACTTTTGCACTTTCATGTTTTGTTGTTCCTTTTTGAAATGGAACAACACTTCTGCACTTTCACGTTTTATTGTTCCTTTTCGAATGGAACATCACTTTTGCACTTTCATATTTTGATGTTCCTTTTCAAAATAGAACAACACTTATGCACTTTCATGTTTTTTTATTCCTTTTTGAATAGAACAACACTTCTGCACTTTCACATTTTTGTTGTTCCTTTCCGAAAGGAACAACACTTCTACACTTTCACATTTTTGTTGTTCCTTTCCGAAGGAACAATACTTTCACATTTTTTCTCATTTTTTTGTTCCTCTTAAGGAACAAACACTTTTACACATGCATTTTTTCGCTATTCCCTACAGGGAACAACACCTTTTCATGTGTATTTTCGCTTTTTCGTGTGCATTTCCTTTGTTGTTCCTTCAAAGAAGCAACACTTTGGGAGTATTTTCGAGAGCAACCCTTCCTTCCTCTTGTGGGATTATTCCTAGTTCATCTCAACCACATTTTACTGATTCCCTTTCATGGCATGAAGTACACTATTTTTTATGAGGACAAGAATTATGGATTCTTTTGAAGCGAGTTAATATCATTCACATTATGATCTTTAACAAGGCAACTCCTTGATGATAGATTATTTTCAAAATGGACACAATTATTTATATACTACTTTACTACATTGTTTTCTGTTGAACATGATGTTAATTGATCATCTTAATACCATGCTGGTTCCACCTTTCCTAGTTATAATTTTCTTTGTCTATAATAAATGAGATTATGTGTATATTTTTTTCTATTAACATGTTCAACTTCTTCCACCATCCCTACTCTTAATGAGTACTGAGCCTCCCTCTTTTTATCATAAAAATGTGTAATAACAACAAAATTTTGTTCATAGATGGAGGATAGGGGGTCTCATTACGAGCCTACCTACCATGTTCATAAGGTTGTAAAAAAGTGACATTCTCATTATGGCCACCACACCAAGGTTATGATCCATTGGATACTCAAATTATCCTTGGAATAGGAGGTCTCATCACGAGCCGGCCTGATCACTTTTGCTACATCCCAGTGAATGGCAGTATGGTTATCTGGTTACCACACCAGCACACTGATCTCTTCTATAGAAAAACATTGGAACTCTCCATTTATAAATTGAGGATCCTGGATCATATTGGTTAAAAAGAAACCCAGCCGAGGCTATGGACGTCTGCTGGCAACAGAGACTCTGCTTATGGTATTGAAGTTATATTTAATCGTCAATTATTACTATAATAACTTTTTCTTATTTTTTCTTTTTATCGGAGAAGTTATTTCCTTATTTTTTCCCTTTTTTGAACCTTTACGCATAAGAAATTATTTTCTGATCAATCACATCATTTTTCAGCTAGGATACTGTCAGCAAAGCATATTTTTGGCATATTGTTGTTCTTTTTCTTTTTCACATAACTTATCATCAATCAAAAGCATCCTATATTTCTTTCATAACTATCTTTACACACTTTGTTCTCATTATAACCATAACTCTTGTCGTCCTATCATTTATATGTGTACTCTGTTTTTTTTACTGTTGTATTGTTCATTCCCTTGCCTTGCTGTCAGCATAACACCTCTCATACGCTTTATGGTCATGGAATTCCTTTTCCAATTGGAGAGGGGAATGTATGCATTATGGGATAGCATGCGATATGATTACTACACTCTGCCATAACTTGTTGATTTGCCAAATTTGCATATATACAAAAGTTTTTCTGATTGAAATTTTCGCATGCATCTCAATCTATTGATATTCAACACTCACACTATGGATTCAAGAACATTGTATGCCAAATAGCAATTTGTTTGTAGGAGAACAACAAGTATTGGGAGGGGAACTCTATTCGCAGCATGACCACACTATTGCAACCAACAGAAGAGGCTCGAGCAACTCAAAAACGTGAACAATTCTTCAGACATGATGTGCTTACCTGGATTCCACCTTTTGCATCACTTTCAGCACCAACTCTACCTACATCAGCTTCAACAACTGCCAGTACATAAATGTCATTCCACATTTTTCTTTTTGGAGGTAAAACTTGAGGTAACATAGCATAATTTTTTGTTTTATTACGAATTTAGAAGAATTTAATGAATATCCATTGAGCATTATTTATCATCATTCATTCCACATCTTTACCACTTCCCATTTCTCAGTGACATATCATCTTTTAGTTTGGGGGAGTGTTCTTTTCATTCATTTTTTTTCTCATGACCATGTCATCCATATTCTTTATCATCCATTGTTATTCTTATTCATTCTCAACACCTCCATTATTCCACACGTGGCATAGAAATTCAATAGATGGTAGCAACCACCTCTATTTGTTTTCTAGCATCACATGAAGGCATGCTAATTCTTCAGAGAGGGGGAGGAATTGATGGATGTTTTCTATTTTCTTTCTCATTTAAGGCATACAATTTCATTTTTACACAGTGCAGAAATTGATTTCTATAATATTTTTAAAAACTATGAACTCAATTCTTGTGATCTCTGGAAAACATAGAGATATTATTAAAATACACATACCTAGATAATTTCAAGTTAAATTGGTTCATGAAATTTTGAAAATCATGCACTATCACCTACAACCATTTTGTTTATATCTCATGATCCATGCATCAAAACGATATGATTTTTAGATCATAGAGGCATTCATATATTATAAATTTACTTGCAACATTTCAACAAAATCTGATTTGTAGTTTTTGGGAAAATGGTTAATGAAGGTTGTTGTCACTTATATCATATTTTGTTGCAACTTCATATGCACATAACTTGAATGTCAATGTAAAAATTGTTATGCCTTCATCAAGATTGCTAAAAGTGAATATTCATTAATTAAGGAAGAATTCCATCAAGCTGGGATGAACAAATTTTTTATTGCTTGGTTAACACATGGGTTTTGTCTTTGGGTTGCATAAGGACATGCAATATATTCAGTTTTTATTGCATGAGGACATGCAACATATTGAGTGTTGGGGTATGTTGGGCCATTAATATGCCATTATTATTGTCACTTTTCAACGCTTATTCCACCCATTTCTACCATTCTTCATCACGTCATTTATCATAATTTATCATATAATTCTATTTTACAATGATTTATGCTTTTATGTAAAAATATTATTTATTCTCCTTTATTTCTAATAAATTGATGATTATGCATGATTTTATCAATGATAGTTTTAGTAAATTGGTTGTAACATTAATCACCATTTTTAGCCTCCAAGATAATTTCCAGATTGAAGATTTGATCATTAAATATTCCAACTCAGAAATTCGCTGGAATAAGAAGTGACAATTTTTCGGTTGAGATTTTGAGCAAATGAAGAAGAATCTGGAAACTCCAGAACGTGGGTTTTGTCCAGAATGGACCAAATTAACTTTTTTGAAGAACAGATTGCCTAAATTCAGCTTGTATTGAGAGAAATGCAGGGTTCTTTAAGCACAATTTTCTAAGATTCACTGTGTGGCCGTTTACCAAATCTCAGCTGCAAAGCCAAATTCACCTTGCTCTTGTTGAAAGATGAATGGAAATATATTTTCTTGTTGATCAATGGTTTAAAACAATCCAATTTTGTAATAGAAATCATGTTGTAATTATCTCTATTGTAGCTTCTCTATGATCTCTCTCTATTTAAGTGAAAATAGAGATCAGAGATGGGGATGGAAAAATGGGGAAGAATTGAGGATTCAGAATTGGAAATTCAAGAATGATGATGGGATAGGATAGAATAGGAGGAAAAGGAGATTGTTGCATTACCATTGTAATTCTCAAAGCTTCAGCTGCTGTAATGACTTTACAGTTTGATGATGAATAAATAAAAGGCTGATGTTCATTCTTCTCATCTGAAGTAGCCCAGCAGCATCCGCTGGCGACTAAGGGCCCAACCTCTGGTGGAGTATGTTGCTGCTATATTATATCTTTCCAATTTCTGTCATGTGATGGTTTGATTTAATTCCTATTTCTTTTAAGCATATTGCCTTACAGTTTCATGTTTTTGCAGCGAGCTGTTATAGTATTTTATGAAATTGTTGTATTGCACAAGTTGAGATTGAATCGCGTGGCTATTTTTTTCCATCATAATAGAGATTATTATCCTTTTCTACTTATATTGTTATGCTGTTCATTTCAAATATAAAGCTTCGCTGTGCTATTTCAATTATGGTTTCATTCCATTTGTTGTTTTGTTTTATTGATATTCATTACAGATTGTTGTTCAATAGGATTGGTTATTCGATTCCTTTAATTACAGTTTGTTGTCCATTTACTTTGCTATTCATTTCTGTTAGTTAATTGCAAGAGTTTGCTTTTAAAGAGTTTTCCTAATTTACTTTCAATAGCAGCTTTAGTTCAATTTCTATTTCTTTTTAATTGCTTTAAAGCAGGATTGTCAACTGTAGAGAACATTGGTTATTGCTTCCTCGTTCCCATATTGATTGTCTTGTTCCAGTTTGATTTCAAATGCATCAATATCTAGAGGAATGAGTTATTGCTACTCTATCCTCAATTGATGGTTATTTGAGTGAATGATTTAATTACAGAGCATTTGAGTTTATGTTGTTGTAGTTAGATTTCTTTTTCAAGCATTCATTTACTTTTGGATTTTAAGCACTATACTGCAAAACATTACTCTTGAGTAAATAGCTGCCTCAGACTGAGTACACTCTTGAAATAAAAAGTCGTCCCTGGGTTGACAATTATTGTGAAGATAATTAGGAGTTAAAAATACACCTTTTTATCGCTCGATAATTATTATGAAGGTGTGGGATGGAATGAGCAAGAAATTATATAGGGCATGGGGGATTTTGATGATGTAGTTGATTGGGTTGTAGGTTTGACCTTCATAGGTAAGAAAAATAATTAGTTCATGGTGCAAGATGAAATAAAGATCCACGCAAGTAAGAAAATGAAAGAATAGAGTTTTGAACCATACATGTAAACCATGGTTGCTATGGCTTTGAGCTTGTAGTAATTTATCAATCTCTTTGATATGATGCTTTCATCCTCTTGCAAAATGCTTCTTTTGGTACCGATGACAAAGCACTTCAAATTCTTCTTGATTTTATTTATCATGAAAAATTCCCAATTGTGAGTGTATAGAGATAATCATATCATTTTTACAAAATTACTAATTTCAGCTCCTATAAATCTTGTTCTTGTAGCAAATTTCAAAAAGCAAGAGGAAATTTCCCTAGAACTCTTAGCAGGCCTGAAGATTCCTCCTTCAAATGTTCCTGCCAATTGGTTAGTGGAATGGGTGGTGCTTACAACACCACCTAAGTGAAATGACAAATTTTCCTTTTTAGAATTTTTACCTCTAAGAATCCTACTTTTATCCATGCATGTTATATGACTTGAAACTACCTACATAGGGCATACCTCACCACAAGTTATCTAGGGTGTGTGCATAGGTTCTTGCCTTCTGTCTTTGATATCAAACTCTCTCAGATTCAGGAATGCATCTACAACCATATATTATTGTGGTAGTGTTATTTGACTGCCTCCCTGACAATGTCACCAAAATGTTGGGGAAATGAATTGCATGATAAAAAAACAACTAATCATCTTGACATTAATTCTCAACTCAAGGAACATCTTTTTGTTTCAAGACGAATTGCAAAATATATGAAAGAAATTACCAACAGCTAACAATGGTTCTGCCTGATTATGTTTTACACTATCAAGCTCATTCAACAAGAAATAAAATATAAAACTTGAATAACAATGCCAAATTTAAAAAGAAAAAAGTAAATTATAGGAAAACGAGTTATGCTAATCACATAACTTGAATCAATACTAAATTAAACCACACCTTGTTGAACTAGAAATTTAACCAATTGCACCCAACATAATTCAAATGTTGATCTAGAGTAGTAAACTAAGAGAAATCTAGAAATTGTAGGCAACAACAAATCAGGAAAATAGAGCAACCAACAAATTAATTAAAAAAAAAAAAAAATTACTTTAAGGAACAACAATATAAATTCAAATAAACAAGTACACAACTAAACTACTTTAGATGTTCAAGGTAGCACCTCGTCCAAGGTAGTGGGTCCAACTTCCCAAGTGTCAATGCGACCTTGAAAAATAATTCAAATCAGATTACAAGTAGATACTTATGAAATTCCAGTGATAGTTCCTTTCATTAAAAATTAGAAATAGATACAATAAAACTCTAATCTCTTCCTCTAATTCAATAATTGTCGATCCCCCTCTTTGATTTCTTTCTTCAATTAAATATATAGAAAGAAAAAGGATAATTACAACTAAAATGAAAAAAATAATTTTCGATTACACTTTTGGATTAATTACAATGAGTTAATCAATAAGATCAAATTTGGAAGATCTCTCCATCATCAATCAACTAGTGCAAGTCAAATCTAATTTGCCAATTAATGAAAATTGGAAAATATACACAACAACAAATCTAGAAAAATATCCTTCAGATAACCTTACATTTCTCTCAATCCATACATAATTTTAGAAAATTGCATGTTGGAAAAGTAATTTGGTTCGTTATGCATAAAACCCATGTCTCGTATTTTCAAGATTCATCTTCATTTTCTTGATATATCTAACACAAAATTGTCATTTTTTATCCTAATGAATTTTTGAATAGGAATATTGACTATGAACTAAAAATCAAATTTGCAATTTGGAAGAGGTCTTCTAGGCTAAAATTGTGAGTGTTTTTATAAAAACTTCATTGATAAACCATCATGGGGAAAATCATGCATAATAATCATTAATTTATTAAAAACAAAGGAGAACAAGTATTACTTATACACAAGAGCATAAATAATTATGAAATAGAATTGTATGATGAATTATGATAACTAATGTGATAAAATAACGGTGGAAATGGATAAAATAGATTTCAACAAATAGTAATAATAATGATAATTTAATGGCCCAACAATTGGATCAAAAACTAACCTTCCTTTGGAGCCTTTCTATATATGTTTCCTTCTCTACATTTGACTTTTCATTAGTTGAGCTTGAAAGGAAGGCCCCAATTCATATCTTTTAGGGGAGAGTAATTATTCCTCTTCTAAGCAAGATTCCTTTTTTTATGCTCCAGTATTGAATCATTTTTACATGTCCACATGGATTCATCATTTTTACTGTAGCTGATGCCCTGGTCGAGAATTTCCCCTTCTTCAATCATTGAATTGAGAGCCTCAAAGCTATTATTTTTCACATTTTGGTTGTTACTAAACCTTCTACTCCCATAAGAGTGGATCACTTAGGGAATTTGGTCCTTTTTCTTTATTCCCATTCTGATCTAGTTACTTTGGTTAATTGTTTTGTTGTTTAGTTGGGCCTCTTATCTTCTTTTGTTGTTCCCATTGTTCTATATTCCCTCATTTTTTCTACCACTTCTGCTTCATTTTGAAAATTATTTCAAAGTGGCCATATTCACAAAAAAAATTGCATTTAAAAGGAACTTGATCATAGTCAACCTCCCAACTATGGATCCAAATATCTAGATTTAGGGTTATTTCCATTAGGAGACCCTTATCTAGACTCTACCTCCATGCATATACTATCATAGGAGAGGAACCTCTCTAGTGGCTTGGCTCAACCAATTTAATTTGCAAGTGAATTATTGATATTTCTTGAATTAGTAGCATTCCAACAGTGTAGGGAAATAAAGAGAGCTTCACCCAAAAAGGATGTAATATGGAACATCACTTTCAAGGTTAAAATCAAGGCTCCATTTATCCATATATAATGCTTGGACCCCATGAAGTAAGGTTCATTTTGGAATATCAGGTCTTGATCATCCTTATTCTCGAAAAACAATGTAAGAAAACTTTTGTGGCAAAATGAAAAAGTGATAAAACCGTTGATCAATGCTTTCCAATTTTTTCAACATTAATCCTTATGATGGGCCTCTAAATTAGACATAAATTAAGGCCCCTGCCTCTGAATTAAACATAAATTAAGGCCAATCTGACCATCCTTGAACACATAAACTTCTTGTTTCCATTAGATAATGTATTTTTAACTTTAATATGTTCATTAGGAAGGTTTATGAATAATTCCATATTTGTGCCTAATATGATTTATTTTTGTGGAATATTACGAGAATATTGGGCAGATTATGAAGATTTGGAGGAGGAGATAATTTAGGGACTTGATACCTACTATAGGAAGATCAATATTAAATAATAAATCAACAAGATATTGTCAAGCTATGGCACGGATTGTGGAACTCCAATGATTGAGAAAATCTAGGAATGTGTTCCTTGCCATTTAATGCATATTCCTACTATTGGGAACCAAATCCACTAATCAAGGGATTTTGGTGGGAAAAGCTTCCTTCTTTCATGGGGAATGATTCCTAATAATTTTGTATAAGTACCAAGTAAAATTTTCCTCTAGGGGTAGATTTTGATTAGTCCTCTTGTGGAGAGAACACATATTTTTGCAGCTCCATTGTATTTTCTTGTAGGGATGTAATTCTATTGATGAAAATAATGAAGATTGGTGTCATGTTCAGCTTCTAAATCTTGTTCTCCTCCATAGGTCTCTAAATTTCTGTGGGCTTGGTCATCCCAAGAGCCTCAAAGCCCTTTTTTTATCATTTTCGTTCCTTCTTCTCACTTCTTATTCACATGCATCTCTTGTTTTTGTTTCTTTCTATTTCTGCATTTAGTATTAAGGATTTCTTGTTGTAGGATTTGGTTAAATGGTTGATATAAGCTATTTTGCAAGATCACAAGCATAATTTCAACCTTGGAAAATGTTTGGAAGGTCATAGTAATCATTGAGCTACTTGGATTAGTCTTCTTATTCCCAAATCTAGATTTCTAGAACTCCTTTGAAACAAAGAACAATAAATTTCTGCTATTTTTTAAAGCATTCTAACGAGATTCAATTGAGTTGATTCCACTTGAATTAGATCGCAAAAAAAATCCATTCAATTAAAAAAATCACTCCATTTCATTTTCACTTAATTAGGTTAGGATTTGATATATTTACTAGCTGACTAGTTCTTGAATTTCTCGATTTAGACTAGTAATTTTCCATTATTTAATAAATATTTCCCATGTATAGATGAATTTGTGGATAGATGCAAACAATAATGTTTGTTGTTGCAAGAGATTCTACATTGTAGGCATACCTCATCTCATTCACCTCATCTAAGCCTCATCCACCCATGTCGCCAAAATCCACTAAAATCTCAATCCAAATTCTTGTTTTATAAGCAAAACGTTTCATTTCCATTGAGAAAATCTACTCATATTGAAGCTCTTACTTGATTTATGGGTAGTGTCCACCACCTCTATGCCTTATTCTTCCATTATCCACCTTTCCCAACCTCCATTCCACCTTCTAAATGACTTCCTAAACTTTTGGCCTTTTTTTGTAATAAAATAAGGGATCATGTAGGAACTAGTACATCTTGCAGACATCCTGTAGCAGCCTGTTTTGAGCCCAAATTAAGAGAAATCATTATTGAAGCTAGGATTAGGCCTCTACTTGACCTCCAAGCCATCAAAAGCATTGTACCACTCTTCCTCCACACTTGTCTCCCCTGCCAAAGAATAGGGAAAGATTAGCACTTGCATTTATAAAATGAAAAGATAAAGAAAAATAGTTCTTTTTATTTATTAATTAGCACATGCATGCATCAGTTAATACTCCCTAGATAAGATTCCATGCTCAGTTAGTTTAAATCACCACATGTGATAAATAGGGTTAAGTAAGGTTTCTTTTACATTTAGTTCATGATCTTTATGCAATTAGAATATGTTTATTTCCTTGTACTTTATTTCTTGCAATAGGTTAGGGTTTCCATTTCGCGCCGTTCATTTTTTGCAATTAGTTTAGGATTTGATTTCAGTACATGCACTCCATTACATCATTACAAAAAATTAAGAACACATTGTTTGTTGTACATATAGTGCTGATACCTCTTAAGTTTGTATGAACCCCCGGTTGATAATTAAAGTCAGTAGCCTTGGGAGTTGCAACATTCTTGTTGCAATACTGAGGTTCATCACTTTTTGGCAATATTTTTGGGGAAGTGTCAAAGTATGCATTGTTTTCTTCCCTATGTGATTCATTCCATTTTACTTTTTGCAAAAACAAAAAATATTTGCATTAGGCATATTTCATTTCAAAAATAGAAATTGCATTGCATTAGTGTTTAAATACAATCATAAAAAACAAAAAAAATCTCCAACACCAACCCACCCCCCAGTTGATCACATGGTGCAGTAAGAGTCACATCCACATTCATGTTTTCAAATAGAAGAAGAAGAGATGGAAAATAATGTAGAAGAAATGGATGGAGATGATGACAATGAGGAAGATCCTCTCGGATTTTCCATTCAAGATACTAATGGTGGTGTGCACATGAAGAACACCCCTCCATCGTTTCTTCCAAAATTTCATGGTCTAAGGTCAGAGGATCTAAAAGCCTTTCTCTTTGAATTTGAAACTATTTGTAGATCTTATAGTTGTTAAAAACTCAAAAATTGATATTGTTTCCAAAAACATTGAAGAATAGAGCTCTTAAATGGTTTCTGAGTTTAGGGACTAATTCAATAAGATCATGGAATGATATGAAAAAGATATTTCTATAAATATATAAACATCATGATCTTAAAGAAGAAATATTTAGAATGAATAAAAAAGAAGATGAGAGTCTAGAGGATCTAATAGAGAGGTTCATGTATAATGTTATCAGGGGAGAACTACATCATTTACGATCTGACACACTAAATATCATCTTACTTAGAACAATGAGGGATGAGATAGGGAGATTTTATTGAATGCTAAATCCCATGTCATTTTAATATGTCAACTCGAGGGTTTAGTAAACATAGAATAAAACCAAAATATGTGGGACCTCAGATGAAACTATTGTAGAAAGTTTGTTTACGATCGAAAGTGAGAAAGGAAATACATATTACAAATATAATAAAAGAAAATTGCAAAAGAAATCTTATGCAGGAAAACTAAATTAAATTCTAAAGCTGGAATGAATGAATTAATGCCATGGCCTTTCTAAACTATTCAAAAGCAAACTAATCTATGAGCAACTATAAGAAGCAAACTATGATAATCTAGAAAGCAGTGAATTAATCCAAAAAGCGGTAAATAGTAACTAGTTATTTAATTATTAAGAAAGCAAACTAAGATAGCTAGTAAGCAAGCAATTTAATGACAATAAAATTAAATGTAAGAAAGCAAATCAAAATTGTAGAAATCAAATCACACTTATAGAAAGTAAGCACACTTGTATGAAAGAAAATAACATAAATCAAACTATGTTATAGTTGTATGCAGATTGTGGTTGATGGGGATCCTTCCATTCTATAATGAGCACATAAGAACAACTATCACATCGTAGGAATCAAACAACACTCGTAACTCATGATTTGTAGAAAATGATATTATTCATGCTAAATGAACAATTATAAATCTGATGCTAATGAATAAAATGACAACTATTAGGTTCCTTTGAAGGATACTCCTATTTATACATGAATGAGGGATATCTACTCAATAAATGTAAATCCATTAAATATCTACTAGATCCATCCTTGTCTCAACTTATCCCTAAATACAAGATACAAATCCCATGACTCATAAATATCTCCATGATATTTCTCCTTGGAATATGGTCCACCTCTTGAGTTGAAATTCGAATTTGATCTTGGGAGGCCACATAAGGATGCCTTGGAAGCTTCCAAATGATCTACACATGTCACAAAAATCATAACACACACACACACACACACACACACATATGAAACCATGTTAATTTCCTATTTTTTTAATTATGAATTAACTTTAAATACATGAAATAAATAACTTTGGAAATCAAGGATCCTAATCCATATACTCATGAACATGGTTACTTGATGTATGGTTTTAAGCTAGATAGTTATGAAATCAGGGCTAAATAGTTATGAAATGATGGAAATATGGATGATAATTTTGAGACTCAACATATCCCCAACTGAAGTTGTTACATGTCCTCATGCAACTATTGCATTGATTCATTTATCCAAAAGTTGATTTTTTTTAAAAATGATTTGCTTCTTTATGAAATTTTTCTTGTATGGATTCTCTGCAAACTTTGTGTCATCATTTTTTATTTTGCAAAGTGTAATGCATTTGATTGCAACATATATTTTTGATGGTTGGTTCTTGTGTGAAAACCAAAAATTTGAGCATTGTTTCTTGTGTAACAATGCTTTTTATTTTTTGTTGCATCAAAGTTCATGAAAACATTGACAATTTTCTTTCCAAGTCGTATAATAACTATCAATAAATTGATAATTTGCAAAGAATATAACCTTTTGGAATCATACTGCAACAATAACTGATTGCAAATAATATGCAAGTTGGAATGAAATGAAAATGTGTGATGGTGTATGAAATGTGAATATGAATTGATGTCCCTTCCCCCCATCTAAAGGTGTTTTTCAGTTTATGACAATATGACAAAGGGAGTGTAAATGATGAATTTTCCAAAATTACAATTTTAGCATTTTAAGGAATTGCATGACTAAAAATTAGAAAACCGCATACCTTCACTTACCCTCAATGTACACGAGTTGTGGATGCTGAAGGGTGTGGCTGCTGATGTTGTCGGATCATGGAGTATGTAAACAAAGGAATTTGATCTACTTATTTGTTCTCTTTGTGGTAATGACTAGATTTGGATCTTTATTGTGCTATTACAAATTGATTCCTGTTGCAAACTATTGAAATGATATATTCTTCAATCGTTACAAAACCCGATGGTACAATTCTAGTCATGCAAATAAATTTGTTGATGTCGAGCATGAAGAGAATTCGTTGGATTACTGACCATTGATGAATGTCATGAACCAATGCAAGGCAAACTCACCATTAATATCAATGAGTTCCAAGGTATGTGAGTACATCTCGCAAAGGATGAATAGATGAACTGATGTCAATCCACTTGCAAGATCTAACGATCAAGGGACATTGGTGTATTCCCATGATTAATTGTGAGAGAACCTGTCATTAATGCATACAGGCCTCAAGGTACTACTAAGGACTCTAGCCTTGAACCTAGATAATGTGCTGATGTCAATAGGCCAAAACTTGTTAGAAGGGAGGCCTTTAGAAATCCTCCATCATCTAACACAAGCATGAAACAATGATTTGAAGGACTATGAATGATTTTTTTTTGCAGTGGATCAAGGTTTATTTGAAAAATGAAAGAAAAAGTAATGAATCAGCTTTCTAGAGGGGTTGAATGCTTTATTGTTGGGTTACAGATTAGTGAAAGCAAGGAAGGAAAATGACTGTGAAAGAAAATGAGGAGTGAAGGAAAATGAGATGAAAGTTTTATTGACTGAGCAAGGAGGAATGAAATGTTGAGACTGACATCCAAGAGCTCTCAAGTGTTGCATCTGATCTCACATCATATGCCCATGCTTTGATGTTTCATCTTTGATGTTTCTTTGATCATGTTTTTGTGAAATAAATGTGGTCTTTGAGAGACACTATTCGATTATGGTCATCTATTATTTTTCATGGAACCTGCAAAAATATAGTACTTATTCTGTAATGGAAGGTAATATTATCAAAATAGAGAGGTGATCAATCTCTCTCTTAATGACATCTACAGAAAAAACTAAGAATCTATACTAACAAAACAAATTCACAAAAGAAAATCAAATGAATTTTTACCTGTATCGACACTAGTGCCTCAGGTTACATGTTGTATCTTGTTAGCAATGTATTCACTCTCTTTCCATTTCAATCTATGATTATAGCTTTCTCATTATGTAGATCTTGTCAATATCTTTCCAATGGCGCTTGAATCATTGAAATTGGATTTTGTATGAAAAAGTTAGGTTGATTTGAAATTTGGGTGAAATAGCAAAGATTGTCATGAGGTTTCTCAGTTGCGGGTTTGTGCCCTTCTTGCATCTAAAAATCTTTTCAATCTTCTTCATTTGAGTCATGACATAAAATTTTCTAGTTTGTGATGTCATTGGCTTCTGTACCTGCAAGACTCAAAGAAACATGATCATATAAAAATACTTTATGAAATGAAAATGCATGTTTACAGGATTCAATCTTCCATCTACTGGATTCTCTTCAAGCTGTTTTGTAGAACAATAATCTTGTAGATGAAGCACCCTTATCATTCTTCTTATTGATCCATTTTCAGTGTTGAAAAATGAGCTGGAAGATGGAGGGTGACTGTGTAATAGTGATGTGGCAGTGGGTGACATGGAAAATGGATGATGTGACATGTTAATTATTTGACTGATGATATGGCAATGAATGTCCAATATTGGCCAATTTTGTACTACCATATGATGAAAAAATTGTTGTTTAATTAATGTTGTGTCAAAATTATAGAATAATTAACAAATTCCAATCCCCACAAAATTTGAACTCATGACATCCATTATGCAATCTCAATGACATACCAAAATATCACAAGTCACATTTATGAATATAATGGAATTTTGGAAATTTTTATTTATTCTAAAAATGAAAATTGAAACAACAACTTGACAAGTCGCCAATCTAAATCCAAGATTTTTAGGAAAATATGATTCCAAAATATTTTCCAAATCATTTTTCATATCTTTTGAATTCATTCTTTCCAAGATATTTAGGAAAATGGGATTCCAAATATTTGCCAAATCATTTTTCATATCTTTTGAACTCATCTTTTTTACCCAGAAAGTGGATTTTTTCAACCAATTTTTATTCTATAAAAGCTTGGGAAAGGTTTATATATATATATATATTATATATAATATATTATATATATATATATATATATATGTTGCGGGATGTAAGCATGGAGAACATATCATTTTTGAAATTTCTACAGTAAGAAATCATGTTTTTTTTTAATAATTAATATTTTTTGTTATTTAACTATTAAAATTTTTATTTTTATCAATTTATTTTTAATTTGTTGATTTATTTTTTTCTCTACAACTTAGCAATGATGCTAGGTAGATCGCCATGGTTGCGGGCTACATTTAATTAAACCATTTTTCTTTCAAGAAACCTGGCAAATAAGGCTCCAGAGAACCCTGAAAATCTATCAAATAGTTACAAATTTTGAGGAAATATCTCATGTAAAGGATAATTCAAATTTCCAGGACTTATCTTATGATAATCATAATTCACCCCATCCTGAAAAAAACCCATGTTTTAGATTTTTGAGATTCATCTTCATTTGCTCACAAAATGTGTTTCGAAAATGACATTTTTAACCTTTGGCCTGTACTTAGGTAACTGCCAGGTGAAATTCATTTTTTTTCAAAATCAGGGGAATGCAGAGCTATGTTGATCTCACACGGGTTGAGTCTAATGGTCCTTCTTGTCCCTGGGTCGTTTTGGTAACCACTTGTCTCTTCCGAGCCAGATTGTTCATCATTTGCGTTCTGTTTTCCATCCATCCAGAGCTCAAAGGTCGACGGGATTTAGATTAAATGGTTTACTTACAGATTTAATGAAGGCCAAGACTAAGCAATGAAAAAAAAAAGAAAATCCAATTTCAAGAACCGTTTTAGTTTTATGTTTTAGTTTTTTTTTTTTTAATTGGGTTTTGTTAATTGCTTTGTTGGTTTAAATTTTTTTATTTTCATTTTTGTTTTTCTGCTTGCTTTTATTTATTTATTTATTTTTAATAAAGTTTTTTTCAAATTTTTATTATTTTTTTTTTTATAATAATAACCTCTCCAAAAATTGTTTTTTTTTTTTAATTCATTTCCTAAAAAATGATTTTATTTATTTTTACAATGTATTTGTTTTCTTTTAAAATTTGTTTAAACAGACAAATCTATTTTGTTCGGGCTTTGTTTTTTTTCTTTTTTTGTTACATGTGTTCCATTCACTTTTAATATAGATATATGTATATATAAAGAAACATTAAAAAAAATTATGTTCCATTTAAATTTTTTATGTTCCATTTTAAATATATATATATATATATAATATATATATATATATATATATATAAAAAAGAAACAAACAATGAAAGAGAATGAACTTTTTTTTTAACAAAAGATCTACTAACATGGAAATTATTTTTTATGATTGTCTACGTCACACAAAGCATACTCAAGTTTTTATTAGTTGATTTCTATTATTTACAAATTTGGATGCAAAACATAAAATGAAAAGAATCCATATCTTACCTAAACTATCATTCTTTCACAATCGTTTATTTTATTGCAATTTTTTCCTGCCAATGGTAATTAAATGGGTGGTTCTTACTGCACGAAAAATTGAAAATTTATTTTAAAAATTGCAAAAATTGTTTTTATTTATTCATCGTATTCTATTGAAAAAGAAATAAAACATTCTCTTAAGTATAAGAGAATTTCCAATGCATCCATTTGCGTAACAAAATCATCAGTAAACTCATATTCATGTTTAAAATATACTCTTTGATATGTACCGGTATATGAGAGACCAACTGCCTTGATTTTAATAATGTCAAGAGATACTAAATAATGAAATCCTGAGATCCAATAATTGCATTAAACCAAGACTCAATGTATTAATGGCATGGTCATCATAAATAAATTAATGAAAAGTACACTACTCCAAACTGAAAACATGTGCCTTTAAAAAATTGGGAAGTGGTGAAGAAGTCGAACTCATGATTTGAAAATATGAGTAAATAATGCTCGGTGGTTTTTCATGACATTATCCTAATCTTTTAACAAATAAAAAACTTATGTTATTTCACCTCAATTTTTACCTCCATAAAAATGTGGAATGGCATACATGGACTAATATTTGTTGAAGTTGATGTAGGTTGTGCTTATGTTGAAAGTGATGTGGAAGGTGGAATCCATCAAGCTAAAAGAAAGTAATCATAAAGTGTAACACGGTTTCCTTCCCCCAAACTGATTAGCTGCTATGTCATCGAGATTTCTATAACACATCTCATGAGTAGCTTTAATTAATAATCCATCACCTCAATTACTTCATTTTATAAAAGTGACATAATCATGTTATGAATGCCATGGGATAATAATGTATAAAAAGGGAATATAAAATAAGGTAAAAATGATGAAAAAAATATTCATTCCCTAGAACCATTAGCTTTGGTTGTTATGGGCACAAAAATGGTGATACATGGGATGAATTAGCTATCTCAGTCTTTACTTCTCAAGATCTTACCAATTACCTGACATTCGCGATTAGAATTAGGCCTCTTTATTCTACCCCAAAATAATAGTAGCGTTGCTAAGCTAAGAATAAATGGTGACTGATTGGGAAGAGAAACTATCTTTGATTAAAGATATCAAACTTTGTAGAACAAAGGAATGATAGAATAGTTTATGCAAAATTCCAAATCTAAAATATCCTAAAAGCTTCTCCCCTGACGGGTAAAGTGAATATTTTGAACTCAACAACAGATATAAACCATAACCATCATCATCTAGAACTGAGTAAATATTACCCCATGAACCATGAGTTCTAGCAAACCTCATATATGCAATAGTAGGATTTATCAGGAATTAGTTTATAGAAAACAGAGTTGCCAAGTATATCATAATATTGAATTAACTTCTATACGGTAGGCATGGCCATTGCTATCAACAAGCATCCATAACCTCAATAGGGATGCATGTTTAACCCATTGAGATACCAATGTGCCATCTATTAGAAATAAATAAATAGTTACAAGATAATTTAAATTTACTTAGGTGTCTATTGAAGATGATTGTTCTTTCTTGGTAACCAGTTAATAACAACGCCATTCATGGGAGCTAACAAAAGTGAACAAGTCAGCCATGATGAGACATCTTGTCCTTTATTTTTACAACCAAAGGCCACTACCCTGGCTTGGTGACTAGTAGTTGTAATGTCACTTTATTAGGACCTATGATCATGGTAGGTCGACTCCTGATGAGACCTGCTATCCTCCAATTGACTATTTATGTTTAAAACTCAACTATGCTTATTGTTAATCAACAAAAAAACACTTAATAGTTGAGGTGGTAGGTCAACTCTTTAAGAGCTGGGGATGGCATAAAATGTTTTGTAGTAACTATTTTCAACTTGGTTAATCTTACTTCTTGAAAACTAATAACCCTAAAATTACTGTTGATAAATATATTTTTATTTGTTAATATTTTGTTTGAGGAAGAGTTCATTAAATAGCGATGATAGATTTAAGTACAATTTTGTGGTAACAATCATAAATTTTACAAGATCGGGAACTTGACAAATTAAGAAAGTTGAGAGTTGGCATGACGATTCATCTTTGCGTAATTATTCGTTAAAAATAAGATTATGTTTATTGATAAACAAATATAAATTGACTACCCAATAATTATTTCAAAGAGGACCTAGAACATTAAACGTATTTCTCATTCAATAATGAGAAAATAAATTAGAAAGACCTACAAGTGTTGAATAAAGAAAAAAAAAATAGGTGTGAAAATGGACTAATAACAATAGCTATGATTGAGGTAACAACAACCATGACTTAGGTAACAACATTTGTAATTGAGGGAACAAAAGTTGAGACCTAGGAAATGATAGTTTGTACTAAAGGAACAACAATTGTGCCTTAGTAAACAACAACTGTTACTAAGGTAACAACAATTGTGAGTTAGAAAACAATAGTTGTGACTGAGGGAATAACAACTGTGAGTCGGGAAATGACAATTGTGACTGAGGGAACAACAACAATGAGCTAGAAAACAACAACTATGATTGAGGGAACAATAATTGTGAGTCAAGAAATAAAAATTGTGATTGAGGCAACAACAGTTGTGACTGAGGAAACACCAATTGTAGTTAAGGTAGAAACAATAAGGATTCAAGAATTATTTATCCAACAGTACCATTGTTTCATGTTACAACCTCAAAACTATCTATAGCATTTTAATATTATGGAAATGAAGTATCAATCATGACCATGGCAATCCCTCCCAAAACCAAACTCAATGGGTGATCCTTGCAAGGTGACATGGAAAAGGATTAGTCATCCAAAAATCATAGTCACTTTACAATGTAATAAGGATTTAACATTAAATCGTTTCTGACAAGACTTACCATAAGAATGTTTAATATTAGATATAAGCCAACCATATACTTGATAAGATTGGGGAACAAATGGATAAATGTGGAGAAACAACATGAAACTTAAAAACTTCCTTCTTTTATTTTGATGAAGGAACAATAGTCATGAGTTTGAAAGAAAAAACATCTAAAACATAAAAACATAAGCTAAATTAGAAAAGAAACAATACTTATTGAAAAACAATAAATAAGTTACAACAATTGTGATTTCGAGTGAAACAATGTTGTTTCCTAAGCAAATAACAATTTGTTTCCAAGAACACAATCTGTTAATGGTGAATGAATGTCAACAAAATATCTTTCAGAAAAATTCTTTGGTGGAAATAAATTGGGCCTTCAAATGAAAATAAATTCTTCATTTGTCCTGTTAGGAATTTATCTAGTAACGAAAATTCTTTAGGTTGGTTTTTTTTCTTGTTGGCAGGTATTAGTAGGGAATTTATATCAAACCTTTATAAGACATTTTAGATCAAAAAAAAAAAACTTATCATCATACGATCGTAAATTTCTTAATAGATGCTTCGATAAAATTCCCTTATTTCATTAAAAGTGCCTTCAAGAATCACTTTTTCATAAATGGACCTCCTTTATTCTCCTAGGACTTGCAAAAAGAAAACATCTGCCTGCAATAAAAAATTAAATCATAGAAGAAGAGAGGTGTGTAGTCTATCTTAATCCAATAAATATGAAAAAAATAATAAATAATTACTTTGTCAAACAAATCCATAGAAAGATAAACAAATAAAAAAGTATTTGTTACCTACAGGGGAGTAGTAGTCGACCATACTAACAAACAGTGTTTTAATAATAACTCCTTTGTTTTCATCTGATTTGAGTGATTCCAAATCCAAATTAAATCTAATTAAAAAGGTATATCCCCAATAGAAACATGTTTTAAAACTTCCATGATATGATATGTCTAATTTACTTAGAAAAACCTTCATAACAAAGCCATTTTCGATTTACCAACTTAGACAGCCAGTTGATATTTTAAGCATAATGTTTTCGTTTGATGATGGATTGAATTGATTAAAATTGGATATTAAATTTTATTAATGTAGCTATATCCAATAAAAACACGTTTTGAAGTCAATAAGAATTGGTGGGTCGAATATGCTAGTGAACAAATGGAAAAAAATCAAAGTTTTAAGAATGTTGATTTATGATAAGTAGTGAGTATTTTGGTCATAACATTCTCAAACAATATCAAAATCAAGTGATTCAAATTGACTTGTAAATTATTTTAATAGGGGAATATATCCTAGAAAAATGTTTGCAAAATCTATTCATTTAGGCTTCCAAAAATTGACTATCCCAACTTTGTCCCTGAGTTGCCACTAGACACCCTATCAATGTTTTGGTCATAATTATTCCGTTCCAATCCAACTTGAGCAGTTAAAATCGGGTTAGAAAGTATAAATAAATGGCTACTGAGGATAGAAACAAGTTTTTAAAATATTCTCATTTGTTCCTACAAAACATCATTGACCCGGCTATGTTTTAGTAATTTTATCAAGCCCATAATCCATAAAATATGATAAGCAAACATTTTTTCCAAAATGGTGATGAGTGTTTGTAGAAATATGATTTTCAATATAATATTTCTACATACACAAACAAATTCAAATATATATCGCTAATATTGATTTACACAACATATTGCAGCAAGCACAACTCTTTTTAAATATAAATAAATTTGTTTGCTTATGTACTTAGTTATTTTATTTTCTATAATAGCCTACTCTATTTGAAAAAGGTGTAACATCTCTACGTATAATATTACTTCAAATTGAGCCATTTCGAAACAAGCCCTCAATTATGTAGTTACCCAACTACTGTCAGAAGAGAGATAAGAGGGTGTAGGCATAGGCAAGAACTTTTCACGTTGATTGCTATGAATTAATTAATTGTAGTGCAAACTATACCAACCACTTGTTGGACAAGATTTTTTTCTTGTTGGATGGGAGACTCCCTCCCATGTTTGTCTCACTCCACTGACTTTATAATCCAATCAATTTGGTTTTTCCTCCCCATGCATGCCATGTCGCCATGATGCCATCCGATTATTTTCTATGTTTGTTCTATCATTGCAACTCAACCAATAAATTAGCATGTAGCCTTGGGAATCAAATAACAACCCAACAATGTGGGAAGTGGGTATATCCAAGACTCTACTTTCCTTTTTTTGAAGCCACAATGATGGAAGAAAGAAAGAAAGAAATTGAATCAAGGCATAATCTCCCTCATTCATTAAGTATGGGTCCCTCCCTTGGAGATGGGCTAGCAAACTAACTTCCATTTGGATGAGCTTGTTCGATTTTGCCTTATCCATACCAGCTTGTTCAGCTTATAGAATTGTAACCTGATCAGGTATGTTAGTTTTCCTTCCTTCTGGAATGTTTCTTTCTTAACTCCTGTTGGTCGGTCATCCTCAACTCATTAATTAGGCACTTCTTCCATCTAGTTCTTTTATTTGGTGCTCCATGAGTAGGAACATAATTTCGAGTTATCTCTCTTTCCTCCCACATTAGGTATAGTTAAAGTAATGGATGGTGTGGTCCCTTCTCTTCAGAACCAAACCTCAGGGGCACCTGGTAAGCAACGAAATACCATTACAAGCAAACTACAATCTGAACAAGGGGTGAAGGATGGAAATGATGGGCTAATAAATACCATGGTAGGAGACACCAAGTTCCCTTAAAAAGATGGTGCCAAAAATTGGTGAAGTATGGAGTAATGTTGCGAACAAATGATATATTGAAACCAAGATTCAATATAGTCTTTGATTTCTTTGTTTGCCATAATTTTCATATCATGAAATTCTTCTAATGTCTTATTGATCTCATCTTCTTGTTGATATTGACTAGAATAAACCACATTGTCTTCTGACTTATGCAATTTTAGGATTTAAGACTTTACCAAACCTAATGTAAGTTTCCATTAGTGATGTAAGTAAAATAGAATAGGTGGGAAGGGTGCATATAATTTTTAGTTTAGCACTGTTCACATGTTGTAATGATTTTTTATTATGGAGGTGTGGGATGGAGTGAGCAAGAAATTGTATAGGGCATGCGGGATTTTGATGATGCGGTTGATTGGCTTATAGGGTTGACCTTCATAGGTAAGAAAATTAATTAGTTCATGTTACAAGATGAAATAAAGATCCACGCAAGTAAGAAAATGAAAAAATAGTGTTTTGAACCATACATGTCAACCATGGTTGGCATGGATTTGAGCTTGTAGCAATTTCTCAATCTCTTTGATATGATGCTTTCATCCTCTTGCAAAATGCTTCTTTTGGTACCGATGACAAAACACTTCAGATTATTCCTGATTTTATTTATCATGAAAAATTCCCAATTGTGAGTGTATAGAGTTAATAATATCATTTTCACAAAATTACTAATTTCAGCTCCTATAAATCTTGTTCTTGCAGCAAATTTCAAAAAGTGGGAGGAAATTTTCCTAGAATTATTACTAGGCCTGAAAATTCTTCCTTCAAAAGTTTCTGCCAGTTGGTTAATGGAATGGGTGGTGCTTACAACACCACCTAAGTGAAATGATAATTTTTCCTTTTTTGAATTTCTATCTCTAAGAATCCTACTTTTATCCATGCATGTTATATGACCTGAAACTAACTACATAGGGCATACCTCACCACAAGTTAGCTAGGGTGTGTGCATAGGTTCTTACCTTCCATCTTTAATATCAAACTCTCTTAGATTCAGGAATGCATCTACAACCATAGATTATTGTGGTAGTGTTATTTTACTGCCTCCTCGACAATGTCGCCAAAATGTTGGGGAAATGAATTGCTTGATAAAAAAACAACTAATCATCTTGACATTAATTCTCAACTCAAGGAACATATTTTTGTTTCAAGACCGGTTGCAAAACATATGAAATAAATTACCAATAGCTAAAAATGGTTTTGCCTGATTATGTTTTACACTATCAATCTCATTCAACAAGAAATAAAATGTAAAACTTGAATAACAATGCTAAATTTAAAAAGCAGAAAGTAAATGATAGGAAAAAGAGTTATGCTAATCACACAACTTGAATCAATACTAAATTAAACCACACCTTGCTGAATTGGAAATTTAACTAATTGCACCCAACATAATTCAAATGTTGATCTAGAGTAGTAAACTAATACAAATCTAGAAATTGCATGAAACAAAAAATCAGGAAAATGGAGCAACAAGCAAATAACTTGAAAACAAAAAAAAAATTACTTTAAGGAACAACATTCGAAATTCAAAGAAACAAGCACACAACTAAACTACTTTAGATGTTCAAGGTAGCACCTTGTTCAAGGTAGCACCTTGTCCAAGGTAGTGGGTCCAACTTCCCAAGTGGTAGTTCGAACTTGAAAAATAATTCAAATCAGATTACAATTAGACACTTATGAAATTCCAGTGATAGATCCTTTCGTTAAAAGTAAGAAATAGATACAATAAAACTCTAATCTCTTCCTCTAATTCAATAATTGTCCATCCCCATCTCTGATTTCTATCTTCAATTAAATATATAGAGAGAAAAAATATAATTACAACTAAAATGAACAAAATAATTTTCCATTACACTTTTGGATTGATTACAATGAGTTAATCAGTAATATGAAATATGGAAGATCTCTCCATCATCAATCAACTGGGACAAGTCAAATCTGATTTTGCAATTAACGAAAATTGGAAAATATCCACAACAACAAATCTAGGAAATTATCCTTCAGATAACCTTGGATTTCTCTCAATCCATACCAAATTTTAGAAAATTTAATGTTAGAAAAGTAATTTGGTTCATTATCCATAAAACCCATGTCTTGTATTTTCAAGATTCATCTTCATTTTCTCGAGATACCTAATACAAAATTGTCATTTTTTATCCTAGTGAATTTCTGAATAGGAATATTTGACTATGAGCTAAAAATCAAATTTGCAATTTGGAAGAGATCTTGTAGGCTAAAATTGTGAGTGTTGTTATAAAAACTTCATTGATAAACCATCATTGGAAAATCATGCATAATAATCATTAATTTATTAAAAATAAAGGAGAAAAAGAATTACTTATCACAAGAGCATAAATAATTATGAAATAGATTTGTATGATAAGTTATGATAAATAACGCGATAAAAGAATGGTGGAAATGGATGAAATAGATTTCAACAAATAGTAATAATAATGATAATTTAATGGCCCAACAATTGGATCAACAAGTAACCTTCCTTTGGAGCCTTTCTATATATGTTTCCTTCTCTACATTTGACTTCTCATCAGTTGAGCTTTAAAGGAACGCCCCAATTCATATCTTTTAGGGGAGAGAAATTATTCCTCTTCTAAGGAAGACTCATTTTTTTATGCTCCAGTATTGAATCATTTTTAAATGTCAACATGATTCATCATTTTACTCTAGTTCATGCCCTGGTGTTGAATTTTGTACTTGTTCTTATACAATGGCTTCAAGAATTTCCCCTTCTTTAGTGATTAAATTGAGAGCCTCAAATCTATTATTTTTCACATTTTGGTTGTTACTAAATATTTCTACTCCCATAAGAGTGGATCACTTAGGGAATTTGACCCTTTTTCTTTATTCCCACTCTGATCTAGTTACGTTGGTAGATTAATTTGTTGTTTAGTTGGGCCTCTTATCTTCTTGTGTTGTTCCCATTGTTCTATATTCCCTCATTTTTCCTACAACTTCTGCTTCATTTTGAAAATTCTTGCAAAGTGGCCATATTCATGGAAAACTTTGCATTTAAAAGGAACTTGATCATAGTCAAGCTCCCAACTATGGATCCAAATATCTAGATTTAGGGCTATTTCCATTAGGAGACCCTTATCTAAACTCTACCTCCACGCATATAGTTTCATAGGAGAGGAACCTCTATAGTGGCTTGGCTCAACCAATTTAATTTGAAAATGAATTATTGATATTTTTTGAAGTAATAGCCTTCTAACAGTGTAGGGAAATAAAGAGAGCTTCACCCAAAAAGGGATATAATATGGGACATCACTTCCAGGGTTAAAATCAGGGCTCCATTTATCCATATATAATGCTTGGACCCCCATGAAGTAAGGCTCATTTTGGAATATAAGATCTTGATCATCCTTGTTCTCAAAAAATAATGTAAGAAAAATTTTGTTGCAAAATGAAAAAGTGATAAAACCCTTGATCAATGGTTTCCAATATTTTCAACGTACATCCTTATGATGGGCCTCTAAATTAGACATAAATTAAGGCCCATACCTTTGAATTAAACATAAATTAAGGCCCATCTAACCATCCTTTAGCACATTAAACCTATTTTTTTCATTAGATAATGTATTTTTAACTTTAGTATGTTCATTAGGAAGGTTTATGAATAGTTCCATATTTGTGCCTAATATGATTTATTTTTGTGGAATATTATGAGAATATTGGGCAGATTATGAAGATTTGGAGGAGGAGATAATTTATAGACTTCATCCCTACTACAGGAGGATCAATATTAAATAATAAATCAACAAGATGTTTTGGAACTATGGCACAAATTGTGGAACTCCAATGATTGAGAAAATCTAGGAATGTGTTCCTTTCCATTTAATGCAGATTCCTACTATTGGGAACCAGATCCAATAATCAAGGGATTTTGGTGGGGAAAGCTTCATTCTTTCATGGGGAATGATTCCTAATAATTTTTTATAAGTACCAAGTAAAATTTTCCTCTAGGGGTAGATTTTTATTAGTCTTCTTGTCAAGAGAACTGTATTTTTACAGCTCCATTATATTTTCTTACGGGGATGTAATTCTATTGATGAAAATAATGAAGATTGGTGTCATGTTCAGCTTCTAAATCTTGTTCTCCTCCATATGTCTCTAAGTTTCCTTGGGCTTGGCCATCCCAGGAGCCTTAGAGCCCTTTTTGTATCATTTTCTTTCCTTCTTTTTCACTTCTTATTCACGTGCATCTCTTGTTTTTGTTTCTTTCTATTTATGCATTTAGTATTAATGATTTCTTGTTGTAGGATTTGGTTAAATTGTTGATGTAAATTATTTTTCAAGATCACAAGCATAATTTCAACCTTGGAAAATATTTGGAAGGTCATAGTAATCATTGAGCTACTTGGATTAGTCTTCTTATTCCCAAATCTAGATTTCTAGAACTCCTTTGTAACAAAGAACAATAAATTTCTGCTCTTTTTTAGAGCATTATAACAAGCTTCAATTGAGTTGGTTCCACTTGAATTAGATCAAAAAAATTTCTATTTAATAAAAAAATCACCCCATTTCATTTTCACTTAATTAGGTTAGGCATTTGATATATTTACTAGTTGACTAGTTCTCAAATTTCTTGATTTAGACTAGTAATTTTCCATTATTTAATAAATATTTCACAACGATAGATGCAAACAATAATGTTTTTTGTTGCAAGAGATTCTACATTGTAGGGATACCTCATATCGTTCACCTCATCCAAGACTCATCCACCCATGTCGCCAAAGTCCACTAAAATCTCAATCCAAATTCTTGTTTTATAAACAAACTTTTCATTTCCATTTAGCAAATCTACTCATATTGAAGATCTTACTTGATTTATGGGTAGTGTCCACCATCTCTATGCCTTATTCTTCCCTTATCCACCTTTCCCAAGCTCCATTCCACCTTCTAAATGACTTCCTAAGCTTTTGGATTTTTTTTGTAATAAAATGAGGGATCATGTAGGAACTAGTACATCTTGTAGACATCCTGTAGGAAATCCTGTAGCGGCTTGTTTTGAGCTCGAATTGAGAAAAATCATTATTGAAGCTGGGATTAGACCTCTATTTTACCTCCAAGCCATCAAAACCATTGTACCCCTCTTCCTCCACACCTGTCTCCCCTGCCAAAGAACAGGGAAAGATTAGCATCTACATTTATAAAATGGAAAGATAAAGAAAAATAGTTCTTTTTATTTCTTAATTAGCACATGCACGCAACAGTTAATACTTCCTATATCAGATTCCATGCTCAGTTAGTTTAAATCACCACATGTGATAAATAGGGTTAAGTTAGGTTTCTTTTACATTAATTTCATGATCTTTATGCAATTAGAATATGTTTATTTCCTTGTACTTTATTTCTTGCAATAGGTTAGGGTTTCCATTTCGTGCAGTTCATTTTCTGCAATTAGTTTAGGATTTGGTTCCAGTATATGCACTCCAAGACATCATTACAACAAATTAAAGACACATTGTTTGTTGTACATATAGTTTTGATACCTCTTAAGTTTGTATGAACCTCGGTTGATAATTAAAGTCGGTAGCCTTGGGAGTTACAGCATTCTTGTTGCAATACCAAGGTTCATCACTTTTTGACACTGTTTTCGGGGAGGTGTCAAAGTATGCATTGTTTTCTTCCCTAGATGATTCATTCCATTTTACTTTTTGCAAAAACAAAAAATATTTTCATTAGGCATATTTCATTTCAAAAATAGAAATTGCATTGCATTAGTGTTTCCATTCAATCATAAAAAACAAAAAAAATCTCCAACACCACCCCACCCACCCATTTGATCATGTAGTGTAGTAAGAGCCACATCCACATTCATGTTTGCAAGTATAAGAAGAAGAAATGGAAAATAACGTAGAAGAAATGGATGGAGAGGATGACAATGACGAAGATCCTCTCGGATTTTCCATTCAAGATACTAATGGTAGTGTGCACATGAAGAACACCCCTCCATCTTTTCTTCCAAAATTTCATGGTCTAAAGTTATAGGATCTGAAAACATTTCTCTTTGAATGTGAAACTCTTTGTAGATCTTATAGTTGTTAAAAGCTCAAAGATTGAGATTGTTTCCATAAACATTGAAGAATAGAGCTCTTAAATGGTTCCTGAGTTTAGGGACTAATTCAATAAGATCATGGAATGATATGTAAAAGATATTTCTAGAAAAATATAAAGACCATGATCTTAAAGAATAAATATTTAGAATGAATCAAAAAGAAAATGAGAATCTAGAGGATCTAATAGAGAGGCTCATGTATAATGTTAGGAAGGGAAAACTACATCATTTAGGATCTGACACACTAAAAATCCTCTTACTTAGAATAATTAGGGATGACATAGGGAGATTTTATTGAATGCTAAATCCCTTGTCATTTTAATATGTCAACGTGAGGTTTTCGTAAACATTTGAGAAAACTAAAATATATGGGACCTCAGATGAAATTGTTTAGAAAGTTTGTTTAGGATGGAAAGAGAGAAAATAAATACATATTACAAATATAATAAAAGAAAACTGCAAAAGAAATCTGATGCATGAAAACTAAATTGAATTCTAAAAATGGAATGAATGAATTTATGCCATGGTCTTTCTAAACTATTCAAAAGCAAACTAATATATGAGCAACTATAAGAAGCAAACTATGATAATCTAGAAAGCAGTAAATTAATCCAAAAAGTTGTAAATAGAAACTAGTGATTTAATTATTAAGCAAGCAAACTAAGATAGCTAGCAAGCAAGCAAGTTAATGACAATAAAATCAAATGTAAGAAAGAAAATCAAACTTTCAGAAATGAAATCACACTTATAGAAAGTAAAGCACACTTGCATGAAAGAAAAGAACATAAATCAAACTATGTTACAGTTGTATGCAGATTGTGGTTGATGGGGATCCTTCCATTCTACAATGAGCACACAAGAATAGCTATCACATCATAGGAATAAAACAAAACTCATAACTCATGATTTGTAGAAAATTATATTATTGATGTTGAATGAACAATCATAAATTTGATGCTAATGAATAAAATGACAACTATTAGGTTCCTTTGAAGGATGCTCCTCCTATTTATACATGAATTAGGGATATCTACTCAATAAGTGTAAATCCATTAAATATCTACTAGATCCATACTTGTCTCAACTTATCCCTAAATACAAGATACAAATCCCTGACTCATAAAGATCTCCATGATATTTCTCCTTGGAATATAGTTCACCTCTTGACTTGAAATTCGAATTTGATCTTGGGAGGCCACATAAAGGTGCCTTGGAAGCTTCCAAGTGATCTACACATGTCACAAAAATCATAACACACACACACACATATGAAACCATGATAATTTACTATTTTTTTAATCATGAATTCACTTTAAATACATAAAATAAATAACTTTGGAAAACAAGGATCCTAACCCATATACTCATGAAGATGGTTACTTGATGTATGGTTTTAGGCTAGATAGTTATGAAATGAGGGCTAAATAGTTATGAAATGATGGAAATATGGATGATAATTTTGAGACTCAACATACCCCCCAACTGAAGTTGTTGCACGTCCTCATGCAACTATTTCATTGATTCATTTATCCAAAAGTTGATATTTTTTTTCTAAATGATTTGCTTGTTTATGAACTTTTGCTTGTATGGAATCTTTGCAAACTTTGTGTCATAATTTTCTATTTTGCAAAGTGTAATACATTTGATTGCAACATATATTTTTGATGGTTGGTTCTTGTGTGACAACGGAAACTTTGAGCATTGGTTCTTGTGTAACAATGCATTTTATTTTTTGTTGCATCAAAGTTCATGAAAACATTGACAATTTTCTTTTCAAGTCCTATAATAACTATCAATAAATTGATAATTTGCAAAGAATATAATCTTTTGGAATCAGACTGCAACAATAACTGATTCTAAATAATATGCTAGTTGGAATGAAATGAAAATGTTTAATGGTGTATGAAATCTGAATATGAATTGATGTCCCTTCCCCCCAACTAAGGGTGTTTTTCAGTTTATGACAATATGAGAAAGGGAGTGTAAATGAGGAATTTTCCAAAATTACAATTTTAGCATTTTAAGGAATTGCATGACTAAAAATTAGAAAACCACATACCTTCACTTACCCTCAATGTACATGAGTTGTGGATGTTGAAGGGTCCGACTGTTGATGTTTTCGGATCATGGAGTGTGTAAACAAAGGAATTTGATCTACTTCTTTGTTGTCTTTGTGCTGATGACTAGATTTGGATCTTTATTGTTGCTGTTACAAATTGATTCCTATTGCAAACTATTGAAATGATGTAGTCTTCAATCGTTACAAAACCTGATGGTACAATTCCAGTCATACAAATAAATGTGTTGATGCCGAGCATGAAGAGAATTCGTTGGATTACTGACCATTGATGAATGGCATTAACCAATGCGAGGAAAACTCGCCATTAATATCAATGAGTGCCAAGGTATCTAAGTACATCTTGCAAAGGGTGAATAGATGAGTTGATGTCGATCCACTTGCAATATCCAACGATCGAAGGACATTGGTGTATTCCCATGATTGCTGGCGAGAGAGCTTGCCATTAATTCATACAAGCCTCAAGGTACTACAAAGGAGACTAGCCTTGAACGTAGATAATGTGCTGATGTCGATAGGCCAGGACTTGTTAGAAGGGATGCCTTTAGGAATCCTCCATCATCTAACACAAGCATGAAACAATTATTTTGAAGGACTATGAATGATTTTTTTTTGCAGTGGATCAAAGTTTATTTGAAAAATGGAAAGAAAATGTAATGAACCAGCTCTGTAGAGGATTTGAATGTTTTATTGCTGGGTTACAGATTAGTGAAAGTAAGGAAGGAAAATTGCTGTGAAAGAAATTGAAGAGTGAAGGAAAATGAGATGAAGGTTTTATTGACTAAAGAAGGATGAATGCAAAGGTGAGACTGACATCTGAGAGCTCTCAAGTGTTGCATCTGATTTGGAATCATATGCTCATGCTTTGATGTTTCTTTGATCATGTTTTTGTGAAATAAATGTGGTCTTTGAGAGAGACACTGTTCGGTTATGGTCATCTATTATTTCTTGTGGAACCTACAAAAAAAATAGTACTTATTTTGCAATGGAAGGTAATATTATCAAAAGAGAGAGCTGATGAATCTCTCTATTAATGACATTTACACAAAAAACTAAGAATATATACTAATAAAACAAATTCACAAAAGAAAACCAAATGAACTTTTGCTTGTATTGACACTAATGCCTTAGGTTACCTGTTGTGTCTTGTCAGTAATTTATTCAATCTCTTTCCATTTCAAACTATGATGATAGCTTTCTCATTATGGATATCTTGTTGACATCTTTCCAACGATGCTTGAATCGTTGAAATCAGATGTTGTATGAGAAAGTTAGGCTGATTTGAAATTTGGGTGAAATAGTGAATATTGTCATGAGGTTTCTCAGTTGCAGGATTGTACCCTCCTTGCATCTAAAAATCCTATCAATCTTCTTCGGCTGAGTCATCACATAAAATTTTCCAGTTTGTGGTGTCGTTGGCTTTTGTACCTGCAAAACTCAAAGAAACATGATCATATAAAAATACTTTATGAAATGAAAACCCATGTCTACGGGATTCAATCTTCCATCTACTGGATTATCTTCAAGGTGTTTTGTAAAACAATAATCTTGTAGATGAGGCACCCTTATTGTTCTTCTTATTGATCCATTTTTAGTGTTGAAAAATGAGCTGGAAGATGGAGGGTGACTGTGTAATAGTGATGTGGCAGTGGGTGGCATGGTAAATGGATGATGTCACATGTTAACTATTTGACTGATGATATGGCAATGAATGTACAATATTGGCCAATGTTGTACTACTATGTGGTGGAAAAATTGTTGTTTAATAAATGTTGTGTCAAATTTATAGAATAATTAACAAATTCCAATCCCCACAAAATTTGAACTCATGACATCCATTATGCAATCTAAATGACATACCAAAAGATCACAAGTCACATTTATGAATATAATGGAATTTTGGAAATTTTAATTATTCTAAAAATGAAGATTGAAACAACAACTTGAGAAGTCGCCAATCTAAAGCCAAGAATTTTAGGAAAATGGGATTCCAAAATATTTGCCAAATCATTTTTCATATCTATTGAACTCATCGTTTTTACCCAAAAAGTGGATTTTTTCAACCAATTTTTATTCTATAAGCTGGGAAAGGTTTATTATATGTATATATATATTATATATATATATATAATATATTTATATATATGTTGTAGGTTGTAAGTATGGAGATTTCATTTCTAAAATTTTCTGCAATAAGATCACTTTTTTTTTAATATTATATTTTTTTGTATTACTATTAAATTTTTTTTAATCAATTGTTTTTTTTTATTTATTGATTGACTTTTTTTCTCTGCAGCTTGGCAACACTGCTAGGTAGCTAGCCATGGTTGCAGGCTGCATTTAATTGAAAACCGTTTTTTTCTTTCAGGCAACCTCACAAATAAGGCTCCAGAGAACCCCGAAAATCTATCAAATGGTTACGAATTTTGAGGAAATATCTCACATTAAAGATTGTTCAAATTTTCAGGAAATCTCCTATGATAAACATAATTCACCCCGTCCTAAAACAAACCCATGTTTTAGATTTTTGAGATTCATTTTCATTTGGTCACAAAATGTGTTTTGAAAATAACATTTTTAACCTTTGGCCTCTACTCAGGTAATTGTCAATTCATTTTTTTTCAAAATCAGGGGAATGCTGAGCTATGTTGATCTCACACAGGCTGAATCTAACAGTCCTTCTTGTCCCTAGGTGGTTTTGGTAACCACTTGTCTCTTCCCAACCATATTGTTCATCATTTGCATTCTGTTTTCCATCCATCTAGAGCTCAAAGGTCGATGGAATTTATATTAAATGGTTTATTTGCAGGTTTAATGGAGGCCAATCCTGAGCAATGGATAAAAAAAAAAAAAAAATTCCAATTTTCAAGAACCGTTGGTTTATGTTTTATTGTTTTTTTTTTTTGGTTTTTGTTTTGTTTTTGTTTTGTTTAATTTTTTTTATTTTCGTTTTTTTTTTTGTGATTTTATTTTTTATTTATTTCTTTTTAATAAAAAGTTTCCAATATTTTTTTATTTATTTTTTTATTTATTGAAATATCTATCCAAAGGAGTTTTTTAATTATTTTAAAAAAAAATTATTTTACATTATTTGTTTTTCTTTTTCAAATTTGTTTAACAAAAAATCTATTTGTCCGGCTTTTTTTTTATTTACTGTGTTCCATTCACTTTATATCTATATATATATTATATATATATAATATCTTAAATATAATAATATATATATAAAAGAAACATTACAAAAATGTATGTTCTATTTAAATTTAATGAACATTTAAATTTTTCAGTTCCTTTAAAATTATATATATATATAGTATATTATATATTATTATATATATCTAAACAAACAATGAAAGAGAAGGATTTTTTTTTTTTTAACAAAAGATATACTAATATCAAAATTCTTTTTTTAGTCCTCCAGGTCACACAAAGCATACTCAAGTTTTTACTAGTTGATTCCTCTCTTTTACAAATTTGGATGCAAAACATAAAATGAAAAGAATAGATCTCATACCTAAAACTATCATTCTTTCACAATCGTTTGTTTTATTGCAATTTTTTCCTGTGAAGGGTTATTAAATGGGCGGTTCTTGCTGCACCACAAAATTGCAAATTTATCTTAAAAATCGCAAAAACTTGTTTTTATTTATTAGTCCTATTCTATTGAAAAAGAAATAAAACATTCTCTTAAGTATAAGAGAATTTCCAATGCATCCATTTGCGTAACAAAATCATCAATAAACTCATATTCATGTTTAAAATATACTCTTTGATATGTACGTGTATATGAGAGACCAACTGCCTTGATTTTAATAATATCAAAAGATACTAAATAATGGAATCTTGAGATCCGATAATTGTCTTAAACCAAGATTCAATGTAATCTTGTCTTCCTTGGTTTTTTGATATCATTCCATGCAAGTGTTTAGAGATGTGATCTTCATTCATAGGATCAAGTGATAGACCTACATGACACTCAGGTTTCAACAACTTCTCTTCTTTAACATGCATCCATGATTCTAGGAAGTTACCTGAATATTTTCTTGTTTTGATTGTTGTTCTTCAATGGAAATTGATGCTTTATTTTGCAGTTCCTCAAAATTATGAATGGATTGAGGTTTATTTTTTGGGATTCCAAATGGTTGTGCAAGTAGTGGAGTGGAATTGGATCTTTGGGGTACTTGTGCAGATGGTAATGGTTGAATTTAGGTCAACTAAGCATGAAATGGATGTTTTGGCAGAGGTGAATAGTATGAATAGCATTGAGCTTGGCATTGAGGATAGTGAAGGAGATTGAGGATAGGATGGATTTCTTCTGTAAGGCCCTTGCCAACCTTGTTTCCAAGATTGGTTTCGAGGTTAGGATTGAGATGGTGGCATTTGCCAATTCCTTTGAGATTGTTGTGCATAACCTTGAAATTCAGAAGTAAGATCTTACATCATACTAAGTTGATGAGGTTGCCATGATATTTTTGGAGCCGCATAACAAGATATTTCCAACAATTGAGTTGCTCCTTGGTAAACTGCCTTTAACCCTAGTAATGATGGAGAATCTTTAGTAGTATGTGATCCTGCACAAATTTCATACATTTTAATGTTATCAAGTGGACAGTGATTCAAAGCATCTTTCCTTTTGCATTTAGGGCAAAACATAAATGAAGCAACATTCTCAATTATTTGCTTGTTTTCCATTCTTAGCATATATATTTGTTCTTTTAAATTACCAAAAATGTATAGCAAATTGTTAAGTTCAAATTGACTTACCAATACTGTTGTCGACTTACCTACTCTTTCCATAATAGGATCCTTAGGGGATCTTGCCTACTTAGCTTTTCCTCTTGATATGTTCTTACACAATTCACATCTCCTTTCCCCACAAGTTTAAGAAGATCAATCCATTCATCCTTTATAACATTTAGTAGGATATTTTTTAATATTTTTTATCCTAAATTATGCATTTCAGTTCTTTTGACATGATATCTAAATCTCTCCACTAAATCTTGTAAGCCTTCATCCTGTTTTTGGTTCATCTTAAAGACTTAATTTCTAAGGTCATGGTTTATACAATAATATTTGTATTTTTCCAAAAATACTCTGTTCATATCATCCCATGTCATTATAGAAAATTTTCCTAAGTTCATGAACCATTTAAGAGCTCTATCCTTCAATGTTGCCAGAAACAAATTCAACTTTTGAATGTGCAATACGTAGCCATAAGATCTACAAATTATTTCAAATTCAAATAGAAAACTTTATGGGTCTTCTGATCTCATACCATTGAAGATAGGAAGTACAGATGGAGAGATTTTCTTCATATCAGCATTTATATCAAGTTCTTGAATGGGAAATCCAAAAGGATCTTCCTCATATTTACCATCTCCGTCCATTTCTTCTACCTGCAAAACTAGGAATTCATGATATGAATGATCTTTTTTATGTTTTTTTTTTAGTGAATCGGGGTTTTTTTATGAATGCTTTATCTTTTCTAATTTCCATCTAAATTCAAATAACTATATTGAAGATGATTTCTAAACAATCTTCTTAACTAGTTACATCTAAGTATGCTTCACCAGCAACGATGCCAAAAATGTAGGTCGATTTAATTGAATGTTAAATCCCTTATTATTTTAATATGTCAACCCAGGGGTTTCGTAAACATAGAAGAAAACCAAAATATGTGGGACCTCAGATGAAACTGTTGTAAAAAGCTTGTTTAGGATGGAAAGAGAGAAAGGAAATACATATTACAAATATAACTAAAGAAAATTGCAAAAGGAACCTTATGCAAGAAAACTAAATTAAATTCTAAAGCTGGAATGAATGAATTAATGCCATGGCCTTTCTAAATTATTCAAAAGAAAACTAATATATGAAAAAATATAAGAAGCAAACTATGATAATCTAGAAAGCATTAAATTAACCCAGAAAGCATTAAATAGCAACTAGTGATTTAGTTATCAAGCAAGCAAACTAAGATAGCTAGTAAGAAAGCAATTTAATGATAATAAAATCAAATGTAGGAAAGTAAATCAAACTTTCAGAAAGCAAATCACACTTATAGAAATTAAAGCACACTTGCAAGAAAGAAAATAACATAAATCAAGCTATGTTACAGTTGTATGGAGATTGTGGTTGATGGGGATCCTTCCATTCCTCAATGAGCACACAAGAACAATTGTCACATCTTAAGAATAAAACAACACTCATAACTCATCATTTGCAGAAAATGATATTATTCATGTTGAATGAAAATTCATAAATATGATGCTAATGAATAAAATGACAACTACTAGCTTCCTTTGAAGGATTCTCCTCCTATTTATACATGAATTAGGGATCTACTCGATAAATGTAAATCCCTTAAATATCTACTAGATCCATACTTGTCTCAGCTTATCCCTAAATACAAGATACAAATCCCATGGCTCATAAAGATCTCCATGATATTTCTCCCTGGAATATGGTACACCTCTTGAGTTGAAATTGGAATTTGATCTTGGGAGGCCACATAAGGGTGCATTGGAAGCTTCCAAATGATATACACATGTCACAAAACTCATAACACAAACACACACACACATATAAATGAAACCATATCAATTTCCTACTTTTTAATCATGAATTCACTCTAAATACATAAAATAAATAACTTTGGAAAGCAAGGATCCTGACCCATATAATCATGAAGATGGTTACTTGATGTAGGGTTTTAGGCTAGATAGTTATGAAATGAGGGCTAAATAGTTATGAAATGATGGAAATATGGATGATAATTTTGAGACTCAATAGAAGAGTGCATTGATCTCCTTGATATCATGAGTAGAAATAATGTATACCAATTATCATTTGAAGTAATTTGAGAAACATGCAAACACATATCAACAGAGAGGGCAAGAGTAAGTCAATCAACATCAAAATCGGTAAGTCAAGCTAAACTTGGAAATTTGCTTGATGATTTAAAATTGAAATTCTTCGCAATCTATGTGAACAAGTAGAAATGTAAGAATACAAAATGAGCAAAAAGAAGATGTTGATATTCGTGTTGTCCATGCGGAGTCACATGTTGTTAAATATTGTCCATCATTATGAAGGTTGAAGGAAGTTCACCAAGAGGACAATAGAGCAAGTCAATTTCCAATGCAGCTATGTTATGTAGCTCCAAGAGAACCATGGCAGCATATTTAACTTGACATGATGCAAGAACCTAATTCACAATTTCAAGGTTATGTATATCCACTTCAAAGTAATTGGAACACACCGTTTCCTTGGAAACATTGGCCATCTCAACTCCAAAACCAATATTAGCAACAAAGTTTGCCGGAAAATTATAGGATCCATCCACAGTATCCTCAATATTTTCCTCAATATCCTCCATACCCAACTCCATGTTATCCCTACCATTCACCTCCACCATAATGACAACCCAAATCACGTCCATCTCAAATATCCACTCCTAGTCAACTACCTGTATGACCATTTCCAAACCCACACATTGAAGTAGCTCAACCCACTTACAATCCTGAGGTACAACACTTCCAAACATCTCCTCTGTATTTAAAAAAAGAGATTCTCTTGATATCATTGAAGGACCGCGTCTCGAAGAAGAAGATTCAAATGAGAATACCAAAGGATCATGGGCTACATTTGATGAAGAGAAGACAACAAAATCAGATTTCGAGAAATCTCCCTCATGGTTACCATCAAATGCTCCATGTATTCAAGAGAATAATCATCAAAAAGAGGAAGACTTGAAGGTCATCGTATAAGAAGAAATAAAGAATGATCCAGATAAGCAAGAAAACCAAGGGCATTAAAGTTATATTGAGGTTTGGTTCCAGAAAATCAACAAGATGGAGCATTTCTCTCTTCTTCAACTATGCTTTCTCCTTTCAAAGTCAAATCATTTGGTCTCTGAAATCCAGGTACATGTCAAATCATATATTGCAAGTCTACACATCAGTTTATCTGTGATCTTGATGTGCAAATGGCACCATTGCAAGTATTCTTATACTTGAAATAGATTTTGTTTTCCAAGTAGGGTAAACTAGAAAAAACAAAAAACAAAAAAAAAAAATGGAAAATAAGAGAAAAATAAAATCTCAGGTGAAAACCTCCTTTGAGGCACCTTATATTGGCTCATTGATTGAAAACCTCCATGAGGCAGTTAATGGCCCGTTGAAAAAAAGAGAAAAAGGAGAAAAAGAAAAGATCCTAGGAAGACAAAATGTTACTACAAGAAGGAATAAAAGAAAAAATGGTGCTAAAACAAAAACAAAAAGGACAGTGCCTAAGAGACACGTAATCAAAACATAGAACTCCAAGGCCATTAGACAATCATCTAGGCCATAAAAGAAAAGAAGAAGGCAAGCTAATGGTCTCAAGAAACAATTATTTTTCTATGCACAAATACATTTTTGGGCTTGTCCTTGCAGAACTTAAAGCAAAGATTCTTAAGAGAAAGAACTTAGGAATGAACAAGAAAGAGGCCACCAAGCCATGAATGAGGCACAATGATGTCACTAAGTTTCTCAAAGGATGAGCAACAATTTCAGCAGGGGGTATGATGGGCCTCTAAATTACACATAACTTAAGGTCCACATCTCTAAATTAAACATAAATTCAAGCTCATCTGACAATCCTTCAGCACATTAAACCTCTCTTTTTGCATTAGATAATGTATTTTTAACTTTAATATGTTCATTAGGAAGGTTTATGAATAATTTCATATTTGTACCTAATATTATTTATTTTTGTGGAATATTATGAGAATATTGGGCAGATTATGAACATTTGGAGAAGGAGATAACTTAAGGACTTTCTCCCTACCATAGGAGGATCAATATTAAATAATAAATCAACAAGATATTATGGAATTATGGCATAGATTGTGGAACTCCAATTATTGAGAAAATCTAGCAATGTGTTCCCTGTCATTTAATGCAGATTCCTAGTATTGGGAACCAGATCCTCTAATCAAGGGATTTTGGTGGGGAAAGCAGCCTCCTTTCATCGGGAATGATTCCTAATCATTTTGTATAAGTACCAAGTCGAATTTTCCTCTAGGGGTAGATTTTCATTAGTCTTCTTGTGGAGAGAACTTGTATTTTTGCAGCTCCATTGTATCTTCTTGCAAGGATGTAATTGTATGGATGAAAATAATCAAGATTGGTGTCATGTTTAGCTTCTAAATTTTGTTCTCCTCCATAGGTATCTGATTTTCCTTGGGCTTGGCCATCCTAGGAGCCTTATTTTCACTTCTTATTTTCATGCATCTCTTCTTTTTGTTTCTTTCTATTTTTGCATTTAGTATTAATGATTTCTTGTTGTAGGATTTGGTTAAATGGTTTATCTAAGTTCTTTTTCAATATGAAGAACATCATTTCATCCTTAAAAATATTTGGAAGGTCATATTAATCACTATGCTACTTGGATTAGTCTTCTTATTCCAAAATCTAGATTTCTGGAGCTCCTTTATAGCAAACAACAATACATTTCTGCTATTTTTTAGAGCATGCTAACAAGCTTCAATCGAGCTGGTTATAATTTCATTAAATCACAAAAACATTCTATTTAATAAAAAAAATTACCCCATTGCATTTTCACTTGATTAGGATAGGAATTTAATTGATTTACTAGCTCACTAGTTCTCTAATTTCTGGATTTTAGACTAGTAATTTTCTATTATTTAATAAATCTTTCCCATGTATAAATGAATTTGTGGTTAGATGTAGACAATAATGTGTTCTTTCAGGAGCTTCTACATTTCAAGGAGACCTCATCTCGTTCGCCTCATCTACCCATGTCGCCAAAATCCACTAAAATCGCAATATGAATTCTTGTTTTATAAGCAAAAATTGTCATTTCCATTGAGCAAATCTACCCATCTTGAAGCGCTTGCTTGAGTTCTGGGTAGTTTCCACCACCTCCATGCCTTATTCTTCTATTATCCACCTTTCCCAAGCTCCATTCCAACTTCTAGACCACTTCCTAAGCTTTCGGCCTTGTTTTTGTAATAAAACAAGGGATCTTGTATGAACTAGTACATCTTATGGGAAATCATGTAGCGGCTTGTTTTGAGCCCGAATTGAGAAACATCATCACTAAAGCTAGGATTAGGCCTTTACTTCACCTCCAAGCCATCAAAACCATTGTACCCCTATTCCTCCACACCTGTCTCCCCTGCCAAGGAACAAGGAAAGATTAGTATTTGCATTTATAAAATGAAAAGATAAAGAAAAATAGTTCTTTTTATTTCTTAATTAGCACATGCATGCAATAGTTAATACTCCCTACATCATATTCCATGCTCAGTTAGTTTAAATCATCACATGTGATAAATAGGGTTAAGTTAGGTTTGTTTTACATTTAGTTCATGATCTTTATGCAATTAGAATATGGTTCTTTCCTTGTACTTTATTTCTTACAATAGGTTTGGGTTTCCATTTCGAGCAGTTAATTTTCTGCAATTAGTTTAGGATTTGATTTCAGTACATGTACTCCATTACATCATGAAAACAAAGGAAGGGCACATTGTATGTTGCACATATGGTGCCGATACCTCTTAAGTTTGTATGAACCCCGAGTTTATAATTAAAGTCAGTAGCCTTAGGAGTTGTAGCATTCTTTTTGCAATACCGAGGCTCATCACCTTAAAAAATGTGAGGAGGGACAAATCAACATGAATTGACCCACCTAACCACATTTATCTAGTTGTAGGGCTCATTCTCTTAACTACGGTGCAAAAATATCAACCTATGGATTTTATTCCTACTTCTTGAAAAAATGAGAAGGATTTGCCTTCTGGTATCATGGCCCATTTGTGACCAATGAGTTAAAAGAAATAATATCCATAGCATGGGTGGGGAGAAGATGTGGAGACCCACCTAATCTGGCCATCTCGTCTAAGGAAAGGTATTGCATTCATTGAAACTCTCAAAGTTACCCTGCCTTCTAATATTTAACTATTTGTTAATATTAAACATTAAGAAAATAATTTTAATGAAACACTTATTTCATGAAAGTTAATTAAAAATAAACAAATACATTATTTCTATGCTTAATTTTTAATATAGATACATTGTTTAGTTAGGTTGTAAATGTGATGAAATATATGATTCTCAAGTTTGCTTCATTATTTTCCTTTTCTAGTTTCCTTTTAATTGAAGGTAAATTAAAATATATAAATTTTTTGTTTTTAATAAATTAAAAAGTTATAAAAAGGAAATCTGGTTTTTAAATTTGGAATTAGTATTCTTTAAATAGAAGTGTAAAAATGAAGGAATGTAGGTTGTCATTCCAACACCGTTAAATACTAAGTTTAATAAAACGTAAAAGATTATATGATATTTAAAGTTATTATTAATTTTTTTATTTTTAACAGGAATGTATATATATTTCGTTAAATGTTTTCCTCGTCACAACATGTACACATGAAATGGATTACATTTTGGTCATCCTCCCTCTTATTCCTATGCTTTCTATAGACTATTAAAACTTCCCATGGACTACCTATTTCCAAAAAATTCAATACATTCCTACAGGGATTCATCTAATAGTAACTTCCTAATAAAAGAAAAAAATTACTATACTTCATATATCATTTGAAGTAATCATCCTTCTCCTTTGATGACCTATTGAGTTTTGGGGACTTGTTTACTTCCTTCCAACTTCTATTATCGAATTAACTTAGGTTGGTGTACAGAAGTTGAACTTGTTCTTGTAATTCTACAATTTTTTTATGATGGGTCTTTAACTCATCTACTTTCCTAGTTGACTTATCTTTTAGGGCTTTGAGCTCCTCCAACACATTCACATTGGTATTCATCTACTGCTATTATTTCCTATTCATCACCATTATATCCAGTTCGAGGGTGTTCATTTTCTCCACTAATTTACTAGCCCATTATTTTTATTTGCAATTAGTTTTCCTTTCACATCTATTGTTACTATAATATTTCTCTTTTCCTTGCCTCATGTTAATTTGGTTGGTCTAGAGGAGGCAAAAAAAATCTGCACTATACCACACTTTCCCCAACTACAAAATATTGGTTAACCTACAACTTAGTATGGAGATTGTGACCACCCAATATTTCCCAATGTAGTTATGTGATTCCCAATATCATATTCAATTATCACAATCATCTAGCCTAGAGACTTCAAGCTCTTTCTCCTCCAAAAATATCCATTTCATGTCCTAAGTAGAATCAATTATGTGACCTCTCAACCGTGCAAATCCTATACTCAAACCATGTTTAGAAACCCATAAAATAACTTCCTGAAATTCAATCTAGGACACAAAGGAGGTGTTTTAACTTCATCCTCCCACATTTACCCACTTTCACTGCCTTGCAAGGGATAAACATGAGCTAAGGGTCACTATGATAAGACTTAATGCCCTATATGACCTTAAGGAAATGGAGTCGACAACTTGAGATCTTACTAGCTTCACTCATGTGCTACAAGACCTTTAGGGGAAACCCAACACCTCTAGTTGCCCAACCCCTAAGATGACTCTCATTTTCACTAGCTTAAAGCCCCATTATCTCCCTTTCCAAGCCCTCCAAGTGACTAAGAGCCTCTAGTCGCTTCGATGAGCTCACCTGAGTGTGACTATAGCCTTTTTCTTCTAGTGCTATGCCATTGGTTGTGAGATTTAAGGCTATTTTCAAGGGCTAGAATCTAGTCTCTACCTATAACTCCATGCAACTTCCATAACTCTTTAAAAAAATATAAAATAATGGTTCTAAACCAAAATCGAAACTAGTTCATGACCTAACCTTCCCCAATCAGGACCAACATTCTGCGAAACACTTGATAAACCTACAACCTACAGGTCATGAATGCGAGTTTGAAATAAGGAGTTGCAAACTTATCTGAGGTTTAACAAGAAGGGTCACTACCTTCTTACATTAGTTTTCATAACATCAATTAGGTCTTGCATTCATTATCCATTCAATTACAAGTGAAAACATGAAAAGATCCATGACTAAAAACTATCAAATGACCATGCTTATAGCCAACATATAACTAGATAAATAACAATGAGAAATTAAAGCCACATAATAATAAGTACATTTACTCATAAAAAGAAATTGAAACTTACCTCTTCTTAAACATAGGCAAAATCCAACCAGGTTTGAGACTCCCACATACCACCCCTAAAACAAATATTTCTTTCGGACAATCACCCTCGTGCCATATTCTAAGCATGAATGTTGGATATCATTGGATAAACCAATCCATAAACAAACAATGGAATCCATAGCTTAAACCACATCCACCCTCAACATATCGTGATCTCACCTAAACTAGTGCCGAGATCACAAAACAAAACTGAGATTGGATGCCTTATAATTTCTTCTCCAATGCCTTCAGGAATTTTCCATCTCCACCCTCAGGCTTTACCGTGTATCTTGTTATTACCGATCATGGAATTCCTAAGCCTTTGGGAATTTTCCTAAGACCACCTTGCTCAGAACCAAAATCTTCCAACAATACAAAGCTCAAATGGAGAAAAGTCCCATCACACCATGGTATCAGGAAATGGCAAGGACAGGCTAATATCCACTATCAAACTCAGAAAAACCAATGCCAACAATAGCAAGAGGATCAAATACCAACATGCACATACTATGCATGTCAAAACCAGCTAGGAAATTATACATGCATCTTGTTACCTGCAAGTATTTCTATTGAAGATGGTTGATCCAAATTTTCCTTACTTGATGCTTGCTCTCTTTTGATTTCCTTGTCCTTCCTTAGCTTTCCTTAACCTTCCTTTTCTTTCCTTGTCCTTCCTTTACTTTCTTTTGTTCCTTCTCCTCCTGGTGCTCTTCCCCTCTCTGAAAAATAATTCCAAAAGTAAACTAACAAAAGCTACCAATTGATGTTATGATGTCTTTTATTATTCATGCCTATAATTTCTTCAATTTTCCATTATTCCTCTTCATTTTCCTCCTCACATGCAACCTCTGACCTTTCACCTCCATTTTCTCCTAATTTCCTTTATTTTCATAAATAAAATACCAATAATGCATTTTTTCCTTTTCAAAGCCTTTTCCAATTTCCCCTTATCCATAAACACATCAACTGATGCCCACTAGGATATTTTTCCCAACATTTATTTTGGAATAAGTATCCCTTTACCGTGATCTTATTTTGCCTTTATTAACTTTTATTACATGAACTTTTGACCTAGGGTTGTTACAGACCCCTCCCCCCTTAGGGGAACACTGTCCTTGGTGTTCTATGACGCCTACAACAAGAGCACCACTGAAATAAAAACACACTTCCCATGGAGATTTATAACCCAACTCGTTGCAGTATTTATAATAACAACCTACTCAAAAGAAAAATCATCATGACAAACATGACAACATGACAACCTTATTGCTTATTGGAGCTTTATAACACAACTCATTATGGTATTTAAACTAAAAACCATACATAAGTGTGTACAAATACAAAAATACTCGCTTTCCTCTAATGGTAAACAATGAAGTATACATAACCTACATCTAATTAGCCATCTCTCATGTAGCTTCATCAGGCCCAAAGTGCTTCCACTACACTTTAACTTGCTCAATTGCTCTGTTCTGAAGCATGAGTTGTTTCTGATGCAATATGCATGGAGGTTCTAGCTGGAATTCTACTTCTTCCTCAACCTGCAATATAAACCAATCAATAATGTGATCAACGTCCTTTACATATAAAAACATCATGGGATTTCATTATTGGAGGTAGTGAAAGTCTATAGGCCACTGGTCCAATCATATTAAGGATCTCAAAAGGCCTGCAATACCATGGTCCCAACTTGGCACATGATCCAATCCTCAAGGATCTCTTATTGGGGTTGATGCACAAATACACATGCTTCCCAACTTGAAACTCCTTAAATGCCTTGTGTTGGTCTCCATAACTCTTCTACCTATCCCGTGTTGCCCTTAATTTATTCTTTATAACCTATATTTCTTGTTTTCTGTCTGCCAATGTGTTCGGTCCAATAAGTACCATGTTCATTGGATCACTTCCAACTAATGGGAGTCTTACAACTCCACCATATATTTCCTCAAACAAAATCATCCTTAGTGACTCCTGATAATCATTGTTATAAGAAAACTAAACCAATGGAAGGTACTCCTCCCATATCCTCTGCTAGTGCATAACATACAACCTCATCAAATCCTCCAGTATCATGTTAAACCTCTCTATCTTTCCATCTGTATGTGGATGATAAGTTGTATTGAAGGCCAACTCTATCGCTAAACCTACAAATACCTCCTTCCAAAACTTGGAAGTAAACTTGGCATCCATATCTGACATAATCTTCTTTGGAACACCATGTAATATCATGATCTCCCTAATGAAGACATGCCCTACCTCACTAGATGAATAGGTAGTCTTTACTAGAATGAAGTAATCTACCTTGCTCAACCTTTCTATCACAACCATGATAAAATCATGTTGCCTCGATGTCCTCGGAAGACCTGCAATGAAACCCATGGAAATGACCTCCTATTTCCATTTTGGAATCAGAATTGGTTGAAGAAACCCACCTAGATGCTTGCACTATGATTTCATCTATTGACAGTCCAAACATCTAGCCACGAATTCTACCACTTCCTTCTTCATATTCAGCCAATAGAATAACTTCTTCACTATTTTCAATGTCTTCTAGTATCCTCGGTGACCTGAATATGATTTTACATGAAAATCCCTTAAGATAAGTTTCTTGAGTTCACTCTCATCTAACACATAGATTTTTTCCTAAATCTCACCAAGACATTTGTCATGAGACAGTAGTCTACATATTGGTCACATGTACCTTGTTATAGCCTATGTATAAGCTCCATGTACCTGTCATCGTGTTGTCCTGCCTGTAAGATCCGATCATGTAAATATGCCCCATATGATCTCACAGTTGCAATGTGGTTCAACTACACTTTACCAGTGAGAGCATCTACAAATCTATTCTCCTTACCCTTGATGTATCTAATCTTAGATTCAAACTCATTGATTGTGGCCAACCATCTATCTTTCCTAGCATTCAAATTGGATTGTTCAAACAGATATCTCAACCCATTGTGATTTCTCATCAACACAAACCTTCTGCTAAGAAGATAATGTCTCGACATATTTAAGGCATGAATAGTAGCTTCCAACTCAATATCATGAGTCGGATAATTCTTCTCGTGCTCATTTAATTTCCTAGACTCGTATCATATCACCTATCCCTCTCACATAAGTACTCCACCAAGCCCTCTTTTGCAAGTATTTATACACACTACGAACTCTCTATATGAATCTGCAATCATTAACACTAGAGCATTTGTCAACAACTGCTTTAAATATTAAAAAATGGCTACACACTCCTATGTCCATTCAAAATTCTTACATTTCCTCTACAACGATGTATTATGCTAGGCGATGAATGAGAATTTCCTGATGAACTTCCTATAGTAACCTTCTAACCCCATGAATGATCTCACTTCATCCACATTTCTAGGATATTCCCACTCCATGATAACTCTTACCTTCTTGGATCTATTGTTATGCATTCCTTTGAGACAATATGTCCCAAGTAGTGCACATTTGTTTCAAAGAAACTACACTTTCTAAGCTTGGAATACAGCTAATGTTCTCTTAGCAACCTTAACACTATTGCTAAATTGTCAACATGCTCTTCCTCATTCTTAGAATATATCAGGATGTCATCAATGAATACAATAACAAACTTGACTAGATAAGGATACAACACATTATTCATCAAGAAGATAAAAGTAGTTGGAGCATTAGTTAAGCTGAATGAAACTACAACAAACTTATAATGCCCATACTTGGTCTTGAAGGCAGTCTTGTATATGTCTTCTTCTTTTATGCATACCTAATGGTATCCTAATCTCAAGTCAATCTTTGAGAACATTGTTTCTCCCTTCAACTGATCGAACAAGTCATCAATCCTTAGCAATGGATATATGTCCTTGATCATCATCTTGTTCAATTTCTTGTAATCAATGAACAACTTTAGGGTACCATCCTTCTTCTTCATGAACAATACTAGTGCACCCCAAGGCGATACACTTGGCCTAATGTATCCCTTAACAAGAATTTCCTTAAACTACAGCTTTAACTCCACCAACTCTGGTGTGCTCATCATGTAAGGTTCTTTCAATTATGGTGTTTCCCCTGGTACCAACTCAATGGAAATCTCCACTTCCCTATGGGGAGGAAAATATGAAATCTCTGCTGGAAACACACTCTGAAACTACTATAGTACAAGGTACCTATTGAATATTTATGCATCCTTGGCATCCTTACCCTTGTCACTGGAAATATGGATTGCAAACATTACACACCCTTTCCTACAACTAAACTTAGCCTACATAGTTATGACCATCCTCATTGATGTAGGCTTCTTTTTTCCCTATAAGATTCTCTTTTCACCATTATCATCCAGCAACTCAATAGCCTTGTCATAGAAATCCAATTTGGTCCTATGAAGATATGGCCAATCCTTAACCAAAAGAATACTATATGATCCCAATGGAAGTACATTCAAATGTGTTGCTGTAGGCATACCATTCAACTCAAATGAGCATGCTCTTACCTACTAATGCACTCTCTTCTTAGTACATATATCCAACTGCACCAACCAAGAATCTACATGCACTTCTTTTCTCAAGCCAAACTTATCCACCAAGTCAAGATTAACATAACTATAATTAGATCTAGGATCAATGAAAATATAAATAACTAGATCATAGAGCTTACCTTCCATCTCAATAATGGATCTTGGTGATTTTCCTGATTATTGTCCATGACTACACAAATATGGGGAATACTATGACCAACATCCCCAACTATTTTCTCCTCCTAATCATTATATATCTGAGACCTACCTCATTGGTATATTCCTATGATGATTTTGCCACATATCCAACACTGCAATGATCCTCTACGGTCACCTCTAGTTTGTTTCTGTCCAAGCTGCGACCCATGCCCCTTCTCAATTGTATTGAACTTCTTGTAAGGAATCACAATTTCTTTCTCATCTACATCCTTAGGTCTTCCCCACTTCGGTGGCCACTTTCCTTTAACTTTATCATTCCCTTCAAGCCACGTTTAGGATCAACTTTGTGCTTTGACTCCTCATAACAATGCATCAATTTCCAGATGACTTCCTCTAGCAATATAGTCTCATCAAACTCAATCTGGTATCTATATGTTGTTGGAAACCCACTGATGAACCTCTAAATCTTAGCCTTGTCATCCTTGAGATAAGGCACATATCTCAACAACTCCAAGAACTTGCTAGTATATTCATCATATGTAATAGAACCCATCTCAAACTCATAAAAATCCATAGGTTTTTCATCATAGTACCTCTCCAATAAGTACTTATTATTGAAGAGTCTCTTAAACTCCTCCCAAATCAACTTGGCTTCTCGAATTCCCTTGAAATTATTCACATCTTCCCACCAAAGATATGCTCTCCCTTTAAGGCTGAAGGTAGCTATCTTGACTTTCATGTTCTCTTAGTAGCTATGCAATTTGAAGAATTTCTTCATCCCAGGCAACCATACCTCCGCATATTCTTCCTTCTTCATCTCTCCATCAAATGTATGAGGCTTGAATTTCTTTAACTCCTCAAGAAAGTATTCACTCCTCATATAAGGATGGTGATGGTGATGACTGTGATGATGTCTCCTAGATAAGGAACTAGAATGATGTCCATACATACTAGTCCTCATGTCGGGTGTATCCATTGATCTTCCATCTCTACCTATGTCCCCTCTATCCAACTTGTATCTAGACTGATATGTGCTACCATAGGATCCATTAGTTTTTTCTTCCTACTCTTGATTGATCCTAAACTTTCCCTATCTCTGTAACTCTGGAAAGCTCTAAAGGATTACTGCATTAATCTCTACTTGCTTCTCCAACCTAAAGTATTTCCTAAGCCTTAACCAACTTGTCATTGTTTGCTTCGCAACTTCTGATCTTTTCCCTTACGCTCCTCAAGGTATATGCTATATTACAAGAATACGATTCTCCTTGCTTCCCAACTGAATTCTAGGGAGAGTCACATGAACTGTAGTCTACCATTTTTCTTGTCATCTTTGATTCTCTTCTTCCTACAATTGTACCATGTCAAATAAAACAAATAAATACCAAAATGAAATCCATACCTTAGTGATGTTCAGGGAGGCTTATCTCATCTGCAATATCAATCCACATTATCATGTACATTTATAATCATAAGCATATCCATATAATCATATTAACACATCATCATAACAACATCATGCATGACGATGCCAACTATATACTATGACCCCATGAATGACAACCATAACCTTGAAAACATCAGACTTTACCCAAGAGAATGTAACCTGCCATGATACCACCCTGAAACCACCTCCTCCCACATTTACCTACTTTCACTAGCTTTCCCAAGGTAAACATGGGTTGGTGGTCACTATGGTAAGACTTAGCCTGCAATATGACCATATGGAAATGAAGTTTACAACTTGAGATCTTGTTGACTTCCCTCAGGTGCTATAGGACATTCAAGAGCAACCTAACCCCTCCAAGTGCCTAGCCCTTGAGATGATTGTCATTTTCACTAACTTCGAACCCCAACCACTTCCTTTCTAGTCTCTCCAAGTGACTGAAAGCATCTAGTCACTCTCATGAGCCTACTTAAGTGTGGTTATATCCTTTCTATGCTAGTTCTATGCTAGCAACTGCACGATTTAAGTCTATTTTCCAAGGTTGGGATCCAGTCTCTACCCACAACTCTGCAAAACTTCTAGAGCTCATAAAATACATAGAAATAATTCTTGCAAACCAAAACTAAAACCATGACATGACCTAACCTTCCCCAACCGAGACTAAAATTTCATCAAACAATTGGTAAAACTACAAGCTACAGGTCATGAATGCAATTCTGAACATAAGGAGCTAAAAACTTATCTGAGGTTTAACAACAAAGGCCACTGCCTTATAACATTAGCTGTCATAACATCAATAAGGTATTGCATTCATTATTCATTCAATTACAAGTAAAAACATGAAAAGGGAGATGACTAAGAACTATCAAATAATCATGCTTATAACCAGATAAATAAAAATGAGAGAACAACCATTAAATCCACATAATAAAAAGTACAAATACTCATCAAAAGAAAGGGAAAATTCACTCTTTCTAAACATAGCAAAAACCCAACCAAGTTCATACTCATACATACCACCCAACCAAAGATTGGCTGAACCAAATATTTCTTTCAGCCGATCACCCCTCTGCCATATTCCAAGCATGAATGTGCGCTCTCATGGGATAAACCAATCCATAAAAGCCAATGGAATCCATAGGTTAAACCACCTCCACCCTCACCATATCGTGACCTTTCCTAAAATGGTGCCAAGATCACAAAACTTAATCGTGCTTGGATGCCTCAAAATTTATTCCCCGATACCTTGAGGAATTTTCCTGTCTCCACCCTCAGGCTTTACTGTGTATCCTTCCATTACAGATCAAGGGATTCTTAGGCCTTTAGGAATTTTCCTCAAGCCACCTTATCTGGATCCAGAATCTTTTGGAAATCCAAATCTCAGATTGAGAAAAGTCCCATCACACCATGGCTATCCATAAATGGAAAGACTAGGCTAAATTCCATTGTCAAACTCGACAAAACACATGCCAATGACATAAAGAGAGCCAAATACCAACATGCACATACCATGTATGTCAAAACTAGCTGTCACGCGGAATGAGTCGATCTTGCGGACAAGATAGACCTTCCTAGAATCTAAAGAAGACCTAATGACAAGAAAACCAGCCAGACACTATCTTTCTCTAAATGTGCTTTTATAAATAATGGCAAACAAGTGTGTTTAAGGCCTACCTTATATCCAACGCAAGTTTGGGGATGCCTTTGCTCCTTTGATCCAAATGAGTTCCTTTGTCGCAAACCTGCAAACAAAGACAAGGAAAACGATTAAATAGCACCTGAAAAACCAATATTATAAAACATATCTAACATGAAAGTCAAGGAGTCCATGAAACAAATAACACGAGATACTTGTTGAGAAAAATGAGCCTGATTGTATTAATTCAAAAGAAGAAGAACTTTACAACCTTTGCCTTGACGTTGTACAAGGTCCTCCCAAGGTCCAACAAGAAGTCTCCTCTACTTTGAGAAGCTTCACTCACTCCCTAATGAAGCCAAAAAGGTATGTGATCTCTCCTCTTAAGCTCAACTAGGAAGTCTTGATTTCACCAGCATTTACCCTCTAAAATGTTCAGCTTCTACCCTCCCTAGCCACTAACCCAATGCCTCAATTTATAGTGCAATGGAGGGCAGTTACTAGGTCCTCCTTCAAAGGGATAGAATCCTCCTTCAAAGGGATAGCTCCTCCTAATAAGGGATTAGCTCCTTCTCTTTTGGGATGCATGAACCACTTTGGAGCGAACAATCCACGTCAAAATTCCTTCTAGAATCATCTAGAATTAACCCAAAGTGAGTTTTTTAAGATAAAAATTGCACCTTTTGACTTTCATAGGGGTACACACCCTCCCCTTTACATACAGAGCGTATAAGTATGCAGGTACTTTGAACAAAGAGTGCGGGCCCGTAGGAAAAAGAGAGAGAAAGTGCGGAACCAGAGTTACATTGCTTTTTGATGTCTTTCTCTCATTTCCAAAGCTTATTTTGAAGAGCTGAGGTCTGAGACTTGCTTAGGAGGCTGGTATAGGTAGTGATAGACCCATACTGACTGTAAATAATCAAGGTGACGATATTTTTGTGTAACATATTGGCCCCTAATGTGTGAAGTTTGTAGTAGATGAGGATTTCATTTATCATTTAGGAAGAGTGAAGTACTTTATCATTTCGAGGATCATCTCGAGGAGAGCCTAGTTGGAACCTGTAAAAACATTCAATGCAAAATACATATATGAGATCATATCATCGCTGAGGTAGGCATTCCCATACTCAGATAAAAACTGACTAGGAGACTGAAAACTGACTAGGAGACTGAAAACTGACTAGAAAACTAACTACTTCTCTGATATAGGAATGATCTTGTAACACATCATAAGTATAGACACATGTGGACACAGTATGGACGTAGCCATCTGTTTATGAATAGTCCATAGTATAATGAATACAAAATTCCTCGCGGCCTAGATGGTGGAAACTAGATCCAGGGTCTTCATTTATATTTCCTGAAACAGTACGATTCTATCCATGCGAATGAATGTGTCGAAGTCGAACATGGTAGAAACCGCTTGATTACCATTCAATGATGTAAACTGTTAACAAGCGTGAGAGAAACCACCAATAATGACAATGGCTCTCAAAGTACTCAGTACAGTCCATGAGATGTGATAAGATGTGTTGATGTCGAACATGTCACGGAATCCTTTGATCGAAAGTCGATGATGTAAATTGTCGTCAAAGGTGAGAAACCCAGGGTCCAACAAGAAGTCTCCTCTACTTTGAAAAGCTTCACTCACTCCTCAATGAAGCCAAAAAGTTATGTGATCTCTCCTCTTAAGCTCAACTAGGAAGTCTTGATTTCACCAGCATTTACCCTAAAAAATGTTCAGCTTCTAACCTCTTTAGCCACTAACCCAATGCCTCAATTTGTAGTGCAATGGAGGGAAGTTACTAGGTCCTCCTTCAAAGGGATAGAATCCTCCTTCAAAGGGATAGCTCCTCCTAACAAGGGATTAGCTCCTTCTCTTTTAGGATGCATGAACCACTTTGGAGTGAACAATCCACGTCAAAATTCCTTCTAGAATCATCTAGAATTAACCCAAACTGAGTTTTTTAAGATAAAAATTGTGCCTTTTGACTTTCACAGGGGTACGCACCCTCCCCTTTACATACAGAGCATATAAGTACATAGGTACTCTGAACAAAGAGTGCGGGCCCGCAGGAAAAAGTGAGAGAAAGTGTGGAACCAGAGTTACATTGCTTTTTGATGTCTTTCTCTCATTTCCAAAGCTTATTTTGAAGACCTGAGGTCTGAGACTTGCTTTGGAGGTTGGTATAGGTAGTGATAGACCCATACTGACTGCAAATAATCAAGGTGACGATATTTTTGTGTAACACTAGCAAGGAAATCATGCATGCAAAATGTTACCTACAAGTATTCCCGTTGAATTTGCTTGATCCAACTTTTCCTTGCTTGATCCTTTCTTTCCTTTGCATTATTTTTCCTTCATGGGCTATCCTTGTCCTTCCTTTGCTTTCCTTTTCCTTCCTGGGCTTTCCTTGTCCTTCCTTTGCTTTCCTTTTCTTTCCTTTTCTTGCTTTCTTTTCTTCTCCTCTTGGTGCTCTTATCCTCTCTAAAAACTAATTCTAAAACAAAACTGGCAAAAGCTATCAACTCATGCTCTGATGTCTTTTATTATTCATGCCTCTAATTTCATCAATTTTCCATTTTTTCCCTTAATTATCCTCCTCACATGCAACCTATGACCTTTCAACTCTCTTTTCTCCTAATTTCCTTTACTTTCATAAATAAAATATCAATAATGCCTTTTTTTCCTTTTCAAAGCCTTTGCCATTGCCTTTGCCAATTTACACTTAGCCATAAATAGATCAAGTGATGCCCACTAAGATATTTTTCCCAATATTCAACTTGGAATAAGTTCCCCTTAACCGTGGTCTTATTTTTCCTTTACTAACTTTTATTACATGAACTTTCAACCCAAGGCCATCACATTGTTAAAATGGCTTGTATCCTAAAGGATGTCAATCAAGACTAGCCACAAGCCACACTTTGTTTCCCTAAATGCTCTACCCTTTGGAGCAAATGTTGAGTTTAGTGTATGTAAACCAAACAATTGTTCCTTCTATAGAATTCAATTAAAGGTGACTCTCAATGAGCCTATTACATCAAAGGAGTGCAAAGACATGTAAACTTATAGCCACAACACCATAATCTAAGGGCTTTTCCCTTGCCCAACATATCTAAAAACAAATTTCAGTGGAATCCTAGAGATCGTGACAATCATGCATGTAAAATATCTAGAACACCATATAGAGAAAAGATCCAAACTATAACCCAATATATGCACCAGCTAATGCAGCAATCATGTTTCTAGGCTTACACCACAGGACCTACCAAATTATTCTATAATTCCCCTATTGTTTTGTCTATATAATGCATCCTAAATTGGTAACCCCGAAAATCTCTATTTTTTCTTCAACTCTAATTCATACTCCATCACCTATATCAGATATGAGCCCAATGCCATTGTTGCATTAATCTTCGTAAGTGACTCACCCTCATGAGAATTCATCGGTAGATGTGGATGTACATTAGCGTATTTGTATTGCATACTTTGATCTGTGTCACTCCTGTGTAAAAAATATGAGATTCTTCCTTCTATATCCGTAAAACTTAATTGAGCCACCACGACATCCGTCATTCCCCCTTCCAAATTTTTTAATGAAGACGACCCCCACCATTATGAAAATCCATGAAATAATTCTTAATTAAGGGAAAATGATTCATACTTCCTTCTTTAGAAGTAAGACTTGGCCTTTACGGTTACGAAAGAATCCACCACCCCAAGTAGTAATTTACTTTTGAATGCCCTGCCTAGAGTTGGCAGGTTTGATTCACATATTTATTAGTTGTTTCGTTTTGACTCCTAAGGATGTGAAACTACTATGTTTCTGGAATTTCTTGAAGGATTATTCATATCAACTTTAATAAGTTTCTCAAATGCTTGTCCCGAGACAAGGTTCCTTTATATAAGTGCTAAATGATAATAGGGGTGTCTCCTAAAATTCTAACTTTGGATACTTGTGAAGTCCGACAAAATATAAGAACTCGCAACAATCAATGCATTTTTGCCTCATTATTTGTCATTGGTCCCAATCCCCATACATACCTCTTAACAAGATTTCCTTTGTGGTTACTTTTAGTGTTAAATATATTAAAATATATATAATTATGCTATTTTTGATAAATTAAGGTACATAGTTATATTAATATTTAATGTAATAATTATAATTAAGACAGGTTAAGGATTTTGTATTCATATATATGCAATGTTTGATATTTGATTGAGGCCTCTACATTCCAGTATGGGAGAGATGTTTCCACGTAACGTTACATTTAAAAAATAGTAAAATAATAATTTAACTTAACAAATTAACAAATAACAATAAAAAATAAATTAATCTCTAGCATAATTAAAATACATAACTTTATATAAAGATATAAGGAAAAATGAAATTTCTTCACTACTTAATATGGAGAACAAAAATTATTATTATTGATATTATGTTATGTGCAGTTCATTAATAACGAAAATATATTAATAATGAAAATATTTTACTGTGAACCATAAGTAAATATAATCTTATATGTACTTTATATAGATAAAAATAAAGTACTTTCATGTACATTACAAATAAAACATTTCAATACTCAGGTTGAGTAAAGGATTTTAACATGAAATATATATTTCAATACACAGGTTGAGTAAAATATTTTAACATGAAGCATATATAGAGAGAAAGATTGAAGGAATTCTTATTCCATTAATAAGGTAGATGTGTAGGTATAATGTAAGAATGTAAACAATTTTAAATGTCAATTCAATTCAAAAATAATAAAAAGTTAAAAGTAATAAATAAAACGTTAAAAGTGATATAAACTTTGTATGAGGAAAAAGTGTAAATATTTAAATGTTGGCACAATTAGTAACCAACCTTGATCGATCTTAACCAGACTCTATCAAGCACCCAGAGGGATCAAAGTTGAAAACCTCTTTTTTTAGTGCAAAGCTTGAGGAAATGTTTCCACCTCTAGAGATTTGATCCCTATGGGGCTTGATAGATCCGGGGGATCTCTTGGGGCTAGATCTCGGGTTAAGATGGCTCTAGGGTGGTATATAATCTTCAAAATTAAAATAACTAATTGTAATTATGTTGTCCACAATTTGACTTGATTGTTGGGTAACTAGTACAACCATATAAATTAAATGGGTGGTAAATGTTGACTGGTATCAATCCATAATAAGCATGAAAACGCTAACCCTCAATTTAATATGGATATTTTTAATATGTGCATAGGCTTTGTTACTAGACAATGGGTCAATATCATAGATTTGTTTCAAAAGAAAAAGCATTGCTTCTATTATAAATAAAAATAGTTTCATCAATCCAGTGAAAATAAGGTGCTAGATAAGAAAGGTTCCATAGTTATATCAAAAAACTGTCTATCATAAAATATGTAATAGTACATATCATAACAAATGTCAGCCATATCTATGTAATGTAATTCAAAAATGCAAATAAATGAAAATATTAGAAACTGAATATCACCAAAATAACTGTAGATCCCACATAGAGTCTCATTATAGGGTGTTTAGATGTTCATTGTAAGCGAAGCCTACCCTCCTCTAGTATCTTTCTTTCAACCAAGTATCAATAGTGTAGTACACTAGAAGATCTGCCCAGACCAGCCTTGGTGATCTAGGTGGATCTTTAGAAAAAGTCTCAGTGCCATGACTAAAGGCCCAAAACTTAAAGTGGAAGAATCTGGGAAAGCTTATCATCGGATCAAAGTGCTTGTCATCTTGATTCTAATGATGTGAACGACACTCAAATCCAAGTCCAGATGACAAAGTTAGAGTAAGTCAAAGTTTGAGCTTGACTTGTCTGAGTAGGAGGGAGAAGATGACATGGCATAGTTTCAACGAATAAGGGAGAACGACATGCAAGGATTCCACTAGACCCCGCATATTTTATATTGGTGGAAAAGAGGAGCACTTAAGGAAGAATCGGCCCCTGGCGTTCCCAAATGCAATTGCAATATCTCATATCATAGGATGAAGGAGTTATGAATCGGCCCTGACAAGACATAGTTGTGATGTGATATACATCGCATATCGCAATTGCACGAAAAAGTTGGTGCTTGTGATGTTTTGGGGAAAAAGTGTTGATTGTGATATTGCCATAAGGGACTTTCACTCGAAATGTTATACAATGTGATTAATAAACCCTTTGTCTACGGGTGTTGCAAATTGAGAACCATTGCGGCAAGGGTTTCACACTGATTGTGATAATGCGATGGGAGTGTTGGACGCAAAGACATTATCTTATATGGTGAATCTTCTTATCGGGTCCATATTTATCGCAGGATGTTATGTTTGGGCATTAGACTATCCACCAATAAGTTGAAACCTCCAATGAACCCGCCAACGAGAGTCAGGTGCCATTGAAATGGGTTTCTAAACAGTAGATTACTATTGCGGAAGGGTGGTTGTTGTGAATCCTTCAGGCCCACTACTGCCTGCTAACCTTGGGTATTATGTTGAAACTACCCCGATTTTGAGGGATGCCACCATGATTTTATATATATGACTGTTGTGTTAGAGAAAGACAGGGGAGGACTGGTTGAATACACAAATTTACTACATACAACAAACCCTGACCTTGGCAGTAGGTTAGAAGCTTGCCTTGAGCAACAGGGAGGTTCCAAGAAGGTTGTAGAAGACCCAATTATCCAAATTGGGAGTTGGGATAGGTGTTTTTGTACTATTTTTCGAAAGGAGTTCAGTGGTTCTGTTTGTCTTCAAAGTTGGGCTCTCCATTCTCTTCTCATATATCATCTTGGAGGTATAAGGGTTGTAATTTCTTATTATTTTACTTTTATCTCTTTCATGCCACTAATAAAACGAAGACCTCCTTACTATTGAGCAACGCCCGAAGACGTAGTCCAAACTAGACGAACTCTGTAATCAAATCATTGTGTCATGGTTTTTCTTTTTCTTTTGATTATTTTCACATTGTTTATGTGATTTTAAGTTCCATGGTTAATTATGTAATTTTGATGCATCTATAAGTAAAAGATATTGGATCAAGTTTGGTATCAGAGAAGGTCTTTGTAGATGCGAATTGCATGAGTTTATTCTAATGCAAAACAAGTTGCGAAGAGGAGAAGGAACACTTAATTCCTTTGATCCTAAGCATGACATGTACAATGAAGAAGAAACATGGCCAATGAAGAATCTCGTTGGGAAGAGGAATCAAATTTCTGAAAGGTATTCTACAATATGGCAGGAAAAGTGGACCAGTTGTTCACAAAGTATGAGAAGGAACTTGGGCATGAGAAGAAGGATGTCGATGATCATGGATCAGGAAATTAGGACGGTAGTAGAGAAAATACTCCTCCATCTCCTTCTTCCAGTGATAGTTCTCATCACTCTCATAGAAATTCCAAACATAACTCTAAGAAATCATTCTTCGAGCTAGATGTGAATTTCGATCTCTCCACGTATAATGGAGAATGTAGTGTAGAAAATCTTAATAATTGGATCAGACAGATAAAGGTTTATTTTTGAATCCAACAGATCGAAGAATATGAGGTGAAATTCTAGTTATCATCTCTTTGGCTGAGTGGCACAAATTGCGTTTGGTTGGAGAGAAAGTTACATAAGGGCAGCATGAAGTTAGGTAACCTTTTGTCCTCTTGGTCTAGTTTTATTTCTACATTAAAAGATGAATTCTACCCTTTGGGTTATAATCAAAAGGAACTTATGGACTTGGAATATTTAAGGCAAGGTAAGGGCTAGAATGTACAAAGATTCATGGAATAATTATGGAAACAAGCAATGAATATAAGAATCTCATTAGATGCACTCGAAATTATAACTAAGTACGTAGGTGCATTGCATAGTTACATCAGACACTCGTTATTACTGTTCGATCCTACTTCAATTGATATGGTGAGCATTAAATCTATACATCTTGAAAGTTGAGGCAAGAATGATCGAGATGACCAAACCAAGACGATGTTATTCAAACCTCAGCATGGCAAATTCCAAAAGAAAGGAAAAGGTAAGGACAAGAAGACCATCGTAGCCAAGAAGGGGGATGGAGCAACATCGTCATGCACTCACTGCAAGAAGGATGGGCATGATGAGGACCATTGTTGAAAGCTGCATCCAAAACTAAGACCAAAGAGATTCGGTAGAAAGGGGAAGCAGAAGACAATGGCAACAGTGGAGGACCTTGGATTAGATTCCGACAATGAGACATTGATCACAACCATGGGCATAAGAGGTACTCTTTCTATTAATGATAGTTCTTATTCGGTTGCAAGCACTAGTTATTTGAATGAGCCTATGAGTCATGAGTGAAAGAGAATTTATTTTTTCCACATTAGATTTGTCATAATGCATACAAAGGTGGAAACTCTATTTGATTTAGGTTCCCAAGCAAACTTAATCTCAGATTCCTTAGTGAAAAAATTAGGTCTTAAAACTAAACCTCATCCAAGTCCATACCCGCTTGGTTGGGTAAGCGATAAATCCAAATTTAAAGTCACCATGCAGTGTAGGGCCAGACTTATAATTGATTCTAATTAATTGATGAGGTAGAGTTAGATGTGTTACCTTTGGAAATCTACGAAATCACCTTTGGAAGCCCATATTTATATGACAGAAAGGTCATTTTCTTTTGACATGAAAACAAATACCACCTCACCAAGGATGGGGTAGAGTATGTAGTCAAAGCTCTTCACACAAAAGTTATTGCTAGCATTGTTAATGTAGGATGGATTTAAAGACTGGTTAACTCTAGTAAAGGGGGCATGCTCATGGTAGTGAGCGTGAAAGAAGCTGAGACAACTGACACTTTCAGAGGTTGTGATCCTAATCATAAGAATGAATTATTTGAAATTGTTTTTGAGTATGATGAATTGTTTCAGGAACAAAGAAAATCACCCCCTAAAATGGAAATCCAACATGACATCCACTTGCAACAGGATCCCCCTTTACCAAATGTTTGCATGTACAAGATGGCTTCTATCGAGATGAACAAGATAAGGAAACAGGTGAAGGAACTATTAAATCAGGGAGTCATCAGACCAAGTTCTTCTCCTTGCGGCTCACCAATTGTGTTGCTGCCTAACAAAGGCAGCACATGGAGAATGTGTTTGGATTACAAGGCACTAAACAAGACCACAATGAAGAATTCATACCCTCTCCCTCACATTGATGAATTGTTAGATCAATTAAAAAATTATGTTTATTTTTCCAAGCTGGATTTTCATAGTGGTTATCACCAATTTAGAATTACATAGCAGAACGTCTAGAAAACTGAGTTCAAAGCCAAGCAAGAGCTGTTCGAATGGATGGTGATGCCATTCAGACTATGCAACACTCCAACCATATTTATTAGGGTAATGAATGACTTATTTCGACCATTTCTTTGATCATTTTGTTCTTGTGTATCTATATAATATTCTTGTGTATAGTAGGACATGGGAGGAACATATGTGTCACATAAAGAAAGTGCTTGATGTTCTGAAGAAAGATAAATTATATTTGAAATTGTCAAAGTGTGAGATTGGAAAGACTTATCCGATTTATTTAGGCCATATTATTAGTAATTGGAAATTAAGGATAGATTACTCTAAAGTGGAGGCGATAATGAAGTGGCATGAGCCCACAAATGTCATAGAAGTCCAAAGTTTTATGGGCATAGTGTAGTATTGGAGAAGGTTCACAACGAATTTTCCATTAAAGTAGCCCCTTTGCATGACCTGACTAGTGTGAATTAGGACTTTCAATGGAGAGGAAATAAGAGAAACCCTTCAACATACTGAAAGAGAAGATCAACACAGCCCCAATGCTTGCCTTACCAGATGTTTAGTAGCCTTTGTAAATTGAAACAGATTCCAACTGATATGCCATGGGTTTTGTATTGATGCAACAAAGAAAGCATGCCTATTATCATTTGGAGACTTTCTCCCAGGTTGCTGTGAATTATCCAATGTATGACCGGGATTGTATGCCTCGATCCAAAGTGTAAAGAAAAGGAAACACTATATGATCAGCAAGGAGATCATCATCCACATAGATCATCAACCCTTGTAGTATCTTTAGTCACAAACCAAGCTTCAACAAGCCCGTTACTTCTGATGGACAAATTCCTCCAATAGTTTCATTTGGTAACAAAATATAAGTAGGGTGCCAACAACACAGTAGCAGATATGATTTCTCACCCTCCTATTTGTGAATTTGTAGTTTTACAAAAAAATTCATTATCGTTAGAAAGTTATGCTGAACAGGATGCTAACGATAATGATTTTAAAGAAATCTATGCAAAACTGACTCATGGATCAAAAGTGGACAATTATTACTTGCAAGGAAATCTATTGTACCACCCTGGAAAACTATGTATACCCAGAAATGAAAGGATTGATGTAATCCAAGAGGCCCATACCTCTCTAGTGTCTGGTCGTTTTGGCATTAAGAAAAATTTATGTCATTTATAGAGGTTTTATTTTTGGCCTCATATGAAAAACATTGTGACCCGATTTGTAATGTGTTGTGCATTGTGTTCTGTTTCAAAGCCCTCTAATAGAAAACTCGGGCTCTACACACCACTCCCTATTCCAAGTCAACCATGGGAAAGTGTGTCCATGGACTTTATAGGAGGTCTATTGATGTCTAGGAAAGGTCACAACTATTTGTATGTTGTTGTGGATAGGTTTAGTAAAATGTGTATTTTAATGCCTTGTAAAAATCAGGTCATTGTTGAGCGAACTACTTTTCTTTTCTTTCAACATGTTTGGGTCCATTTTGGGTTTCCCACACCTATTGTGTCAGATAGAGTCTCTAGCTTTCTTCAAGAGATTTGGACCAACTTGTGGACAATGATGGATGCCAACATGAAAATAAGTATGACATTTCATCCACACACTGATGGACATACATAGGTTGCCAGTCGTGTCGTGGTACACTTGTTGCGAGGCTATTGTGGGAAACATCCCAAGTTGTGGGATGAATAACTTCCTT
>APFE030364825.1:0-41861 GCA_000404065.3 Pinus taeda
ATCCAAGAATTGTTCATTTATGTAATGTAAAGGAGGTTGCCCCCTCGAAGAGGCTGAATTCTAAGGCGTTGATCTATCTTTTCTATCTTTTCTTGAGCTGGTTTCATAACAGAAATCCTCTAATAATCATAGCAATTAAACTATGGAATTTCAAAAACACCATAGTAGTTCAACTGAGTCCTTAAAATTCATCATAAATCATACAAATAGTCAAGAATACATCAATAGTTACATTGATACAATTATGTCATATCATGAGTACACCACGCAACACATATCATTGGAAACACATAGAGTAATACTCATTCTTTAATCAATGGTACTAATGTAGTAGTCATTAGATAACAACACCATTTGTCATTCAAGTGCAACATAAATACATAGAGGTACATGTAAATAGCTTATATAATTAGTTAAATGACTGGAAACTGATAGAGAAGCTTCAACTCTCCTCCCAACCATAGGCCAATTTCACTACTAACTCTCGTGGAGGACCTTGGGAATTCCATCCGAACTGTGCACGGTTCCCATAGGTCTGAAAAGAATGACTTGGATTTTGAAAGGCACTAGGTTTCCCGAAGTAACTTGTAGAACCTACTAAACCAAAGGGTGATCCTTATGGTCCAGCAAAACTCGGAGTTTGACCAACTCCTGCCAAAAATCCTCCATAACCAGTGAAGTTACCCCCTAACAAAGTATTGAAAGGAGATGACAGCCCCTGATAAGGGTTCCAAGCGTTAGCAAAGGGTGAAAAACTTTGAAATGAATTAACCAAGGAATATGGCACATTCCCTTATTGGCCAAAAAATTGATTCCCAGCTCCTATCCCACTAACCACATGGTTTGTCCAACTCTGAAAGGGGTTACTACCTTGACTTGTAAAAGAAAAAGGCATAGACCCTACTGTCAGATTGGAATGTGGTATATGACCACCTCCAAATGGGAAACTCTAAAAAGAATTCGATCCACTCATCATGGATGTAGAGGCGGTTGATGGTATGTTTAATGGAACTGAAGGAATACCTTGAGAGGGCATTCCAAAAGGGAAAAATCCAAAACTGGATGCATTATCTTGAGAACTTCCACTCGTCGACAGAATGGAAGTAGACCCAAATAAGGAAGTATTGGGTGTGTTAGAAGGGATGGAAATAGTTCCTCCCCTTCCACAAATATGGGAGTCTGCATGCTCGCAACACTCATGGTGGATGCCATGCTTCTAGTAGTGGTCATCGAAGGGATAGATATGTGTGGACCTGGGCTCGAAGGCCTATGGGTCGGAGTTCCAACATATAACAATACATTTGGATGATCAGGATGGAGAGGAGAATTCAGAGCCGCAACTGACTCTAAACTCTCTTCTACTTCAATACTGTCTTCCAACTGGAAGAGTACTCAAGAAAGAACTGGTGTGTTCCTCTCTAACTCTATATTAGTACCAAGTCTATCTTGTGAACTAATGCCCCCAAGCGGAGGGTCAATCTTCGATGCGCCTGTTTCCACTGGTTGAAAACCACTGGAAGAATCACTCCTACGCCTTCTAGGAGAAGGCTCTGGACTCATAGGTGAAAGCCCACGAAGTCTCCGAGACCGTCGAGATGGTTGGTCAGCCACTTTGAATTATTTTTATAAGATCTACTTAAAGACTCAAGAAAATTAAAAGTTAGGCCGACTAGGAGCACAGAACACTCACTAAAATATCCCTAAAAGATATCAACAATCAAACAACTTCCAAGTATTTCCGCTCCGGGTGATTAGGACCGGACACCAAAATACAAGAAAGTTAATAATAAGGGCCTTCCAAAAATAGACTGGGGTAATTATGCCCGAGGCCTACTAGCGAAGGTATCAGAGGTAGTTACGCTAACCTCCAGACAATAGCCTTTTCCGGTGCAAGCCCCAAAGCTTCACAAAGGTACCCTCTAGAAGTATTGTTGAACGTGATGCAACGTCAACCTCAGGTGCCACGAGATTCCCCTCTGTAGCCACCTGTGTAGATTCCTAGGATGGCAACTATGGACACCAACTCGTATTAGAAGCCAGGAGGAACAGTCGTGAGGTAGGATCTGAAAAGTAAGAGAGGGGGTATCTCTCATCCTTATCTTCACGAACCCTCGTGCTTAACTTCCAGTCATGGAGCTTTCCCGGTCTCCCTAACGCTATTGGATTTCTCTCTTTAATCAGACTTCTATGTTTTACAATTTAAAGCGGCCTTGCAGAGTTTACTCTCCTCTCACCTAATCCAAGGCCCTAAATAAACCTAAAATTTGTTGGTGTATTCGGATGACAATACAAAAAGTTCTAGTTTATTGTATTAAGCGCTTGATTTTAAATGGTTGTTCTTTTAAGTTGAAGGGATAAATGGAAATGAAACCAATGGTATTTGTATTACACAAAAGAAATTAATGAAAAACTAACTTATATGAAATTCAATTGTTTGTTCTTCGATGAAAAGAAATTTCTACTTGGGTTCTACGAAACTTCTATAAAGCAAAAACTTTTTCTTTTCTTTTCTTAAAGCACACTTCACACTCACAAAAACTAAAAATATTATTGATGCTTTAATAATGCAAAACTACTCTAATGCAAGGTGTACATGAAAATGCAAGATCCTAGATTACTCTAAAAAGAACGAAAGCAATTGTTTATAATTTATTAATAAGCCAACTTAAGTGTTTGAAAAGAATACAAATTTTGAATACAAAATCTTTTCCAAACAAGAAGAACAAATCCAAAAAGATCACAATTCACTTTCAAAAAATCAAAAGAAACCAAAATCAAACTTGGAAAAAGAAGACAAAAACAATGTTTTTTAAGAACTTTTCTTTTTCAAGAAGCAATGAAAACAACCTTTCGAAAGCACTCAAAATTCCATTTAAGACTCAAAGACCAAAAGCAAAGCACAAGGAAACTTTGCAAGTTACCAATTCGACAATGAATGAAAACTTGAACAAAAAAGGCTTCAACTTGCACTAAACGACCCAAAAGGCAGCAAAAGAGCTTTTGAGAAACTGACCAAGAAGTCAGGAAAGAAACACTTTCAAATTCGTCAAAAAGAAACTTTCAAAAAGCAAGAAAAGGTGTAAGGCCACAAAATGACAGAAAGCAAAGCAAGTAGACCAATAATCAAGCTTGACACAAAGATTGAAAACAATATGTTATTCTAGAGGACCAGAACAATCAAGAACCTCTATAAGAAGTCTTGTGTGTCAAAACACAAATCATAAACTCACTCAAAAGCAAACCTAGGCCAAAAATTTCCAAAACGGAAGAGAATTTGAAACAGTAAGCTCACTGAATAATGAAATTCTAAAGACAAAAATTAACCACTCAGAAACCAAACAAACCAAGAAACAAATCTTTCTGGGCAGAGATATTTGAAAAAAGCATGCAAAAAATGGTATACGCGATTGTGTTCAAGCACAAAGGCATGTACACGCGCTTCTGGTAAAGGAAACACGTGTATACACAGGTTCAATTCATAGAAACAAGCGTGTGTATGCTAATATAGACAGACAAAAGTGCCTATACTAAGATTTGCAAGAAAAATAAAAAGTGGAGCCAGATCAAAAAGATCAGACTTAAGGTCTGGGATTCTATTGGACCAAACAATATTGTCATAGCAAGCAAACCAAGAATTCAGCTCCGATTGACACTAAACAACCAAAAATAGGAATAATAAGATTGTTATCCCCAGTGGAGTCGCTAATTCTGTTACGGGAATAAGTACCCTAGGGCTTTGGGTTGAAACCCCAACAAAGAAAGTGCAAACTACAGTAAGAAACACTCATACAACTCAAGCAACATGCTTATATAAACAAACTATGTGATAGCGACCATACCTGGATGTCCTTCATTTGGGTAGTTCCAGCAGGGTTTGAACCCTCTGTAACTCCTGATGATCTTCAAATCTACGAATCAACCAATCTGAACATACATAGCAACATATAGATAAAGCATCTTAATGAAATCAACTTTATATCATATAAGCAAGATGATTAGTTATACATCAAAATAACATTCATACATGAATTACAACAGTATCTGATGCATAAACAAAGTTAATCTTAGGAACAATACAGTGTTTCTTTTTATTGTAGAAAGCTATAACCAACATGGAGAGAATTCACCTGAGTCTTGTTCTTCCGGCTCCAAGCGGAACCATCCTCCAGATCCATCCAATCCCAGTCTTCAATAGCCTCCTTCCATAACCAATACCATGATATCTCAAGCAAGTGGGAGAATATCAACACTCAAGGAAACAAGGGTTTCCTGAAACTTGGGGAAGTGCTTGAAGCACAAGGATACTTCAGACTCAGACAGGGATAATCTCAGTATATTAATTATATCTCTTCTTTTCCTTAAGGATTTCCCATAGAAGTCTATTTATACTTCTCCCAATTATTTTTTTAGTTGGGAAACAGTTGGGCCACGGGAACTAGGAGGTAAACAATAGGTAAAACTCGTAAACTCCGCCCATAGTTAAGGAAATTTAATTTTCTTTAGTGTTTTAACACATATACGTGGGTTGGGTATTGACTCACCTGCGTGTACACGCTTTTATCTCAGGGCAAAGTAGCGTACAGGGAATAAAACATTATTTTTAAAATATTTGGACCAAGTCTGGAAGGAGTGGTTGCCCTAGGCCATAAACCAAGCATCACAAATACCAAGGGTGGTATTTGGAGCTATAACACCCATTTAACCAACCCCAAGCCAGATTAAAATTTTGAGGATTGAAGTGCTCAAGGGAAATTCACACTAGTCATTCACAAAACATAGGAATCTAGAGCACATAGTTCCTCCACCTACAATCTTGTAGGATTATATAGATCACTTGTCTCTACCCAAACATTCACTTCAAGGAATCAAAAACACACAATGCATCCATTTTCAATCTAGCAGGAGTCTAGAGCATATAGTGTCTCCACCCAAAAATCACTTACAGGAACCCAAAGCCGATGGTGTCTCCAACCAATTCACACTACAAGAATCTAGAGCCCATAGTTCCTCCACCTACAATTCAATAAGAATCCATAGCACACCATTCCTCCACCTGATAACTTCCATGGTAATCCAATGCATACAATGCCTCCATTTAAAATCCAACAAGAGTCCAAAGCACGCAATGTCTCAACCCAACAATCACTTATAAGAATACAGGACATGTAGTGTCTCAAGCCATTTCACACTACAGGAATCTAGATCTCGTAGTGCCTCCATCTATAATCCGACAGGAATATAGAGTACATTATGCCTCCACCTGATAGCTTTCACAGGAAGCTAGAGTCCACCTTCAGGGTCTACACCTTTGAGAATATCAAGAGAATAGAGTACTTAGTGTCTCAACCTACCGAGCGGGAATCTAGATTCCATTATTTCTCTATCTTTTCAACACCACAAATTTAGCCTGAGATTCCATTGAAATCTTCTAACATTTCACACACATTTTTGTTATGAGGTATTCCTTTTGTGCTACCATTATGCGTGGATCTCTTTGTTCATGCCTTAGCATGTTTATTGTTCACTCGTCTCTTGCTCTCTTCCCTATTGGGAATTCCTCATATCATTTTCCCATCATACTCCTATATGTCATTTTCTATAATACGTTGACTAATCCAACACATCTCACAAGTGTAGGGCTAGATTTTCATCTTTCCCATACACATTTTAATGTTTGTACCAGTTTTATGTTTAATTCATCAAGGAGATAGGTGGCCAATTAAATGCCATGTCTAAGCTTGGTTGTTTCCCCAAGCAATTCCCAAGTAGCTTCTCCTACCATAACTTTGAATCTATGTCCTCTCTCTCATTCTACTCATTTTTTATATTCACAAATTATTATTTCTAATTGTACATAAAATTATTTACAAGAGGGGTAACCAAAAAGGGTTGTCACAGATCCCACCCCCTTAGAGGAACATTGTCCTTAGTGTTATATACCAAAACATAGAGATATTTATATATATACACCTCTTTTACATTTACATGTGTATTTACATTTTCTTAACCAACAAACAAAAATGGGTATGATACCCTCATTTGTTTAGCCATATCCCATGTGGCTTCATCTGGTCCAAAGTGCTTCCATTGCACCTTGACCTACTCAATTACTCGATTTCGGAGCTCGATCTACCTCCTATCCAAAATTCACAATGGATATCACTGGTATTCTCCCTCATATTCATCTTGTATCACAAACCAATCAACAACATGAATATCATCATGCACATACTTTTCAAGTAAGGAAATATGGAAAACATCATGTCCCTTCACTATGGGTGGCAAGGCCAATCTATAGGTAATTTTCCCCACTCTCTCTAAGATCTGAATTGGCCCAAAATATCTTCATTCCAACTTGGAATTTGGTACAATACCCAACCCTTAAGGACCTATTACTCGGTCTATGTGGAGGTAAAGGCGTTCCCCCACTTGAAACTCCTTATGCATCCTTTACTAATTTGCATAGCTCTTTTTCCTATATTGAGTTGCATTCAGCTAATGCATAATAACAATTACTTGATTTTCTATTTCCTTCAGCATATCCCGCCAATATGCACCCTGTTCATTAGATCATTCTATTTTATAGGTGTGTTTCATTTCCTTCCATAAATAACCTTAAATGAACTTATTTTTAATTATTCATAATACCCATTGTTGTAGGAAAACACCACAAAGGGTAGGAATTTCTCCCACCTCTTAGGCTGATGCATGAAATACATTCTAAAAATGTCTTCCAACACTCTATTGACTCTTCCAATATACCCATTTTTCTATTATGGTATGTTGTTCTGATGGCTAAATCTGTCCCAAAACTAGCAAATATCACCTTCCAAAACTTAGATGTAAACTTAGCATCTTGATTCTAAAATAGTCTTCTTAGTTACAACATGCAATAACAACACTCCTTTCATGAAAATTTAAGCAATGTCACTTGTCGTCTGGGTGGACTTGATAGCTACAAAATGAGCTACCTTGCTCAACTTATCTACCAACACCATGATGCCATCATGTTCTCTGTCTATCTTTGGTAGTCCCATGATGAAGTCCATCGAGATGACTTCCCACTTCCATTCAGAAATGGGGATTGGCTATAGAAATATTTTTAGATGTCTACATTCCACTTTTACCTATTGAAATTCCAAGAATTTAGAAATATACTTAGCTACGTCCTAGTTCATACCTAGCCAATAATATAACTTCCTTATAATTGTTAACATTTTCTAATAAACGGGATGACCATAAGATGGTATTTTATGAAACTCATCAAATATTAGCTTCTTCAAGTCTCCCATGCAAGGTATATACCATTTCCCTTCAAACTTTAACAATTCATCCTCTGTAAGGTAGTAATTCTTGCTCAATGCCTCTTCATGCTCTTGTTGCAAGCATTATTTGATTTGTTGATAGTGTTGATCTTGACGTATGGCCTCATTGATTTTGTCTTAAATGTCAACTTCACAAGAACTTATAGCTTTCATGTGAGTTATTTTAGTCTTATATTGAGTGCATCAGCTACCCTATTCTCCTTGTATTTTATGTATTTGATTTCAAAATCAAACTCACTAATTAAGGCTACCTATCTTGCATGTCTAGCATGCAGCTTAGGCTAGTCGAATAGATACCTTAGTCCTGCATGATCTAACATTAAGATAAACCTTCTTCTAAGGAGGTAATTCAATTATAATTTTAGTGCATGCACAATAGTTTCTAATTATAGATCATGGGTGACAAAATTGTGCTAATGCTCATTCATGTTTATTGATTCATAACATTCAACCTACCCTTCTTGCATCAGGACCCCACTGAGCCCTTCCTTGTATGAATTTATGCACAAGACAAAATATTTGTTTGGGTCTTCTATCACTAATATCGATGCATGCGTGAGAAAATATTTCAATTGATCAAATCTAGTTGCACACGCAGCCATCTAATGAAATTTAATCCCTTTCTTTTGCAGTGTTTTGATTGGGTTTCCAATCATCGAGAATGTTTTGATAAACCTATGATAGTAACCATCAAATCCCATAAAGGATCTCACTTTTTCCACATTCTAAGGAGTAGGCCACTCCATGGTGTCTTTTATCTTCTCTGGACCCATTGCTACTCCTTCTTTGGAAACAATATGTCCCAAATATTATATATATGATTAGAAGAAGTCACACTTGCTCAGTTTTGCATAGAGCTTATTCTCTCTCAGCAATTGCAATGCAAATTCCAAATGTTCTTCATGCTCCTCCTTATATTTTGAATAAACTAAGATATCATCAACAACTAAAACAAAAATTACAACCTTGTCCAAATATGGACTGAGCACATTATTCATTAAACACATGAATGTTATTGAAGTGTTTGTGATTCCAAATTGCACAACCACAAACTCATATTGTACATACCCAATTCTAAATTTTGTTTTGTGAATATGCTCATTGTTTATTTGCACCTAATGGTATCTAAATCTCAATTCAATCTTTAAAAATATTGTATCTCCCCTCAGTTGATCAAATAGATCATCAATACTTGGAAAAGGATATATGTCCTTTATTGTAACTTTATTGAGCTACCTATAATTAATGCACAACCTCAACATGCCATCCTTATTCTTCACGAACAATACTCGAGCTCCCCAGGGTGATAAGATATGTCTAATTTATCATTTTTGCAAAATCTGCGTTAATTGCAATTTCAAATCTATTAGTTTTGGTGTACTCATTCGCTATGGTGCTTTCAACACTAGTGTTGATCCTAGTAATAATTCTATGGAGAAATCAATTTCCCTATGTGGAAGTAGTCTTGGGATCTCCCTAAGAAACACATCTTTGAATTGTCTTAAAACCAAGTATTCTTCCAAGTTACTACTACCAATTTCTAAGTCATTGGTCACTTGGATAGTGAATAGCTCACATCCCTTCCTATTGCACTACTTCAGCTACAATATTATTATTCGCTAAACTATCACGGGTTTTAGTTTTCCTTGTCACATCACCTTTTTCCTTGTGTCGCTAAGACATTTGATTGACTTTCTGAAGAAATAAACTTTAGTTGTATGCTTTTCCAACCAATCCATGCCAATTAACACACCATATCAACCCAATGGTAGCAAGTTCAAATTAGCTAACATGGACATGATGTCTATTATGAATAGACATGATTTCACCACATGATTGACCCATTTCTTAGTCCTCGTGGCTGATTGGACCAACCAAGATTCCTTGTGTGCATTCTTTGGTAATATACACTTCTCTGTAATATTGAGGCTAACATAATGGAAATTGGAACGTAGCTCTATTAAAGTTGAAACTAGATGTTTGTTGATCATACCTTCCATCTCGATTATAGATGTTTGGTGATCCACTTACTGTTTATCTAATGTAGCATAAATATGTGGCACACTCTCGGCCACATCCTTCACGTTTTCTACTTTATGTACATTGTATAGTCATGGACCACTTCACTGCCTCTAAGGACAATCTCTATGCATGTGTTTCTCTCCACATGTCCAACACTACATCGGTCCTCCTCTTGGCTTCCTCTCCTACAAGTCTTGTAAGTCAATGCTTCTTAGTAGTAGTAAAATTATTCTGTTGAAAGTATCCCTTGGTTGTGTTATGAATATTTACACTTCCTCTTCTTGGTTGATGTCCTACAGACTTTTGTCATTTCCCTTTAAAATTGGGTTTTCCCTTCATCTTCTAATTAGTCTTAAAATCATACTTGTGCTTGGATTGTTCATAAAAGTACCTTAACTTCTTGATGACATCTTCGAAGGTTTTACGTTCATGAAATTCTATTATGTCCTGGAATGTTGATAGTAGCCCACTGAGATACCTTTGAATCTTCATCTTCACATATTTGATGTAAGAATGTACCTTAGTGGCTCAAATAATATGGTTGTGTATTCATCACCTAACAACTACCCTAGTCTATTCTCATAAAATTCCTTGTCCTAACTATCATAGTACCTCTCAAATAGGTACTTTTCCCTGAAATGCATCTCAAATCTCCTCCATGATAATTATTTCTCTCTAATATCCTTTACATTCCTCAAATATTTCCACCAGATATCAGCCTTTCCCTTCAGGATGAAGATGGCTACTATTGCCTTCATATTTCCAGAATAAATATGGACCCTAAAATACTTCTTCATCTAGTAGCCACACCTTTTCTTCCTCAACCCTCTTCACCTCTCCATCAAATGTAGGAGGATTCACCTTCTTAAATTCTTCCAACATGAAATATTTTTCCTTCCTTTTATGTTGATAATACATTAGTGGTAGCACCAAACAACTACTCATGACTTCCTGTCCTTCTTTGGGGTACTTAGAGGAGTTCCACCTCTTACTATATCCTCATTGGCCAATCTATGCCTCTTCCAAGACCTATTTCCTTATGTACCATCAATCCTCAAATTTTGTTTCTGAATTCTTGATGAACCTTTCCAAAGATTGTAGTTGGCACCTAGTTCATACTTATTTTGTATTTACAAATCTGATAGGGTTTTCAATATGACTACATTTACTTCTACCTACTTTTCCTAGGCTTTGACAATATTTTCTTTGTCATCCTTGCATATTCTTAGCTCGTCCCTTGAACTTTTGAGAGGTCCCATAAAGTGAGGGGAACCTTCTTCTCTCCTTTTCTCCATTGGCTCCTCTTCATGTCCATGTTAGGATCTATTAGTGCTATATTATACCATTTTGCTGCTCATTCCTTTTCTCTTTTCTATTTCATTTGGTTTCTTCTTATGTGTTTTCATACACATAAAACTTTTAGCCAATCAAAAATATAATTAATCATATTTACAATCTCCTTGGATCAACAGCAATAATCTTGTTGATATGTAGCTATCTAAAACACCAATTATCTAGTCATCACGCCTATTAGAAAATAATAATCTTATCAAGATCAATACTCGCATATATTATGCAGTCAAAAATAAAATTCTATATGAAGTATACAAGAGACAGTCAATATAATTACTACATTCTATAACATAGTTTCAATAATCATCCTCTTAGGCCCACTCAGGCCAAGTTCTAAGCCTAGGCATTCTATTACCTCACTGTAACATAAATCAAATCTTATTTCCAAAGGCCTAATACTGAAGCTTCAGCTTTGATACCACCTTTTAATGCTCCCTCCCACCCCCTAGCTCCACCTAGGTTGAATGGGAGGCATTACTTTGTTCTAACCCAGCCTCCATTGTCTCACAATGGAAATGGGGTTACAAAATTTCATCCTTATCCAATGTTAGAAAAATTAACCTTGGATAATACCATTGCAAACAAATCATGAAGACATTTCTAGCGATATAAATTTTACTCCAATCTGATAGTTGTATCAAAATGTGTACTCATCTAAATTTTCACCATTTAAAAATATGCCACATAGGTAAAACCTACCATGTGGCTCCCACATGGAACCTACATGGAAACCCAAAAATACTCAAGTGGCTCCACATCGCTTCAACACCCACATGGATATGACTTATCCCTAGAGACATCCACCATGCCTCCTCACTCATGGGCCCACAAGTCTGTGCTAGACACATTAAATACATTGATATTTCATTAAGCCTAGCTCTTTGGATGTACGACTCTTCCATGAATCCACACTTGTAAAAAGTTTCAAACCCCTAGACCTTCGCACTAGCTCTTATTGATGTGCACCTTCGGCCTAACCCACATCCAAGCCTTACTACCTCTTCCTCTCGTACTTGTCTCGGATGTCTCAAACCTCCATACCCACACCACTATAGCAGTGAAGGCCCCACCCTAGAATTCTATCCAATCCATATTGCAATGAATTATGACTCGAACTCCACATAAAATTAACCCCGAAGGGCACCACACCAGATATTTCTTATCTTGTCCGAGAGACCCATGCATTGACTAAGACTGGCCCATCTACAATCCAGTTCCATGGCGATGTAACATTCACCTTTCCTTATGAATTCCTGGACTCCTAGACCTTTTTAGTGTTTAATTAAGGGAGCAGTGGAACACATAAAATATTGTGAGAAAATAAACACAAAAAATCATAGAATAATAGAGAAGAAAATATATTCCATTCACCCAATTTGGGTTATATCTACATAGAAACAACCAACCCTTCCTTTTATATTATCCAGTAAAATGAAGAGATAAAACCTACAGAAAATTTGTTGTAACTTCCTCTTCGCTCTCTCACAGTCTCCTATTTTCTTCATGCACAGAATAATCCACAACTGCAATACAACTCCCTCATATAAATCGAGGGTTACCTTATAGGGAAAAACTCTAAATTAACATATATTCTATTGTCATATCTTCTTCCTAATAAATTGCCTAGATTTACTACGAAATTACAATATTTTACAAGGTAATTTTATCTCTAGTTTTCTTTTTGGGGGCATTGCCTCTAGACACCCCCCCCCCACCTCCCCACCCCCGATGACAATAGTTGGAAGGGGGTGGGGGGGTCGGCGCTGGGGGTGGATCCACCCCACACTCCCTCATCAGAGACTAGGACCCAAACACAGTTGAAACAAGACCTTTGAATCAACAAGATAGTTAGGCTCCACACCAAATAGACCTTTCTAGACTAGCCTAAGTCCTAATCTTTGAATATATGCATTTTTCACCTTAACTGCCCATAATGAATTTTTGGGTTTCTTTGAATGTTTCAGGAGTTTGACCAAGTTTCCCTTTGACAAATTGGTTCTTCCTGAAACATGAAAAAAGTCATAGGAATATATCCTTAATCATAGCACAAGAACTTAAGTGTTGTCCATTAATAAAATGTCCTCACAAAGGTGCAAATCCAACTATGAGAAAACCTGAGAATAAGAAAATCCATGGCTATGGCATTATGTGACTTTAATCAAGGAAATATCATATGCCTATAATACATGTGTGTGTGTAACTTCTTCCTTACCATCACTCCATGAATAAGTAAAGAAGCAATTAGTTAAGAAATACACAGTTCCATGTTAAATCATAACAAGTCGTCTACATCTCTTTCAATAGCAACTCTTTAAATATCAAGCAAAGAGATCCTCTCTAATAGTTATAACAGTTAAAATACATAATTTCACACACACCATAACAGTTACAATGATTCCTTCAATAGTCATCAAAAATCAAGAAAATAACCATGAATATATCAACATATACAGGGATCTACAAGTCCCTCATATCATGAGTACAATCACACAATGCATCTCATTGCAATCACATATAGGAATACTCATTCCTTAATTGATAGTGCTAATGTACTCTTCATTAGATGACAACATCATTTTTCATCCAAGTGCAACACACATACACAAAGGTACAAGTAAACAACTTATATTATCAATTAGATGACTAACAACTAAGCGAGGGACTTCAACTCTCCTCCTAACCATAATCCAAGTGCACTACTATTCTTTCTTGTAGTTAACCACCCTCAAGCTAGATTCATATTTTGAGGAGTAAAGTGCTTAAAGGAAATTCACACTAGTCATTCACAACATATGGGAATCTAAAGCATACAGTGTATCCCCCTGCAATTTGGAAAGAGTCCAGAGATCATAGTTTCTCCACCCAAACGCTCACTTCAGGGAATCTAGAGCACATGGTGCATGCACCTACAATCCATTAGGAGTCTAGAGCACATAGTGACTCCATCCAACAATCACTTACAATAAACTAAAGCCCACAATGCCTCGACCTGATTCACACTACATGAATCCAAATTCCACAATTCCTCCACCTACAACCTACAATCTGGAAAGAGTTCAGAGCACACAGTGTCTCCACCCAAAAATCACTTACAGAAATCCAAAGCCCACAATGTCTCCATCATATTCACAATACAGGAATCCAGATCCTATAGTTCCTCCACCTACAATTTGGCAAGAATTCAAAGCACATCATGCCTCCACTTGATAGATTTCATGAGAATCTAGAGTCTAGCTTCAAGGTCTCCACTTGTGAGAACACCAAGAGAAGTCCCAGAGTACCTATTTTCTTCACCTGTTAAGTAAGAATACAGAGTCCATTATTTCTCTACCTTCTCAACACCACAACTTTAGCCTGAGCTTCCACTGAGCTCTCCGAGTTTTGCACACACACTGCTACTATGCAATCTTTTTATTGTCATGCTACCATTGTGCCTAGATCTCTTCATTCCCATCTGAGCATGATTGTTGATAGCACAATTTCATCTCATTCCCTAGGTACCTTCATGTGAGAGACTTCTATCATCTCTTACTCTCTTCCATATTGGGCATCCCTTGTCTCTTTTGCCCAACATACTCTTGTATGCCATTTTATTTGGGATGTTGACTAAGCCAACATGTCTAATGAGGGTAGGACTTGGTCATCCTCTTTCCCATATACATTTTTATTTTTGTACTAGTTTTATATTCAATTTATCAAGGAGATAGGTGGCCAATTAAATGCCACTTCTGAGCTTGGATGTTTCCCCAAGCAATTCCTATGCAACTTCTCCTCCCATAACTCTAAATATGTGTCCTCTCTCTCAATCTAGTCATTTTCATATTCACAAATTATTGTTTTCAATTGTATATAAAAATATTTACAAGAGGGGTGACCAAAAATGGATGTCACAATTCTCAAGCCTTGCAAGGAGTAGGAAGAATGGTGTACATGAATTTATTTTTTTATGGATGGTTTGGAAATGGCACAAGCAGTGAAAGACTTAATATAGTTTTCGACACCTTGTCAAAGTTTCAACCAATAAAAATACTTCTATATTGTTGCCACTATTTTCTCCAAACTAAAGTGCCCTACTATATGACTATAATGTGCCTCCTATATCATATTAGCACACTTGCTTTAAGGAACACAAAGGTGTCCCAAGTAGCGCAACAATGTATCATAGAGGTTGAAGTCTGGAACTTTATTGCTTTCCATCAACATCGGGTATGTGGCAGTGAATTCTAAGTCTTTATTACATATGTGTGGCCATCGAGAGGTCTCATGCAAAGAATAGTTGAGAACTATGGTCAGTGCCATGAATGTGGGCTAAATGAGGCAGGCTTCGACATGATTGGTGCTACTCTTCTTATATTTGATGTTCAAATGGAATTTTTGCAGGTATGTAGACCATTTCTAATGGCATTCGTTCTTTGACTTCCCTTATATTTGCATAAATTGAAGAGGGTTTTGATCCATGTAGATGATCGTCTCCTTCCATAGAATATAATGTTTCCATTGTTGGTAGGCCTGCATGATGGAATACATCTCCTTGTTGGACCAAGAATCACATTAGCGAGGGGGGCTAAATCAATCTAGCAACAAATTTATAATTTTAACAATTCTCATCAATATTTAATCATGCAATAGTGTATCATAACAATTATCATCATAACAATAAAAGAACCTTTCATCAAGAAGCCACTATCACATCAACATAAGAGGACATAAGCTTTTACATGGAAACCCATATGGGAGAAAACCAAAAATTCGTCTTCTTCTTCTTCTTTTTCTTCTTCTTTTTCTTCTTCTTTTTCTTCTTCTTTTTCTTCTTCTTCTTCTTCTTCTTCAAATTATTACATAGATTTGCAGGCACCAACCTACTAAAGGCACCCAAATCCAAGATATGGAAGCAACTACTTGTGGTAGGCTACAACCTGATTAAGGCACCATCCTTGAAAATGTGCAAATATCTACTCACTATAGGTTAAAACCTTATTAAGGAACCAATCTCAATGATGAGCAAGCTTCAACTTTTTGTAGGATTCAACTTGATTGAGGCAATAACAATAATAGAGGCACCCACCTCCTCCTTCAACTTCTTGTGGACCACTTTTCATAATATATCAAATTGGATCCACCTTCACTTCATTATATATATTCAAGATTTATTATGTTGTTGTCATCAACATTTGATATCTTGTCCATGCCCTATTACCACCCATTCATTAATACAATCACATAAGATACCTCTCAAAACCTATTATTTCCACATACGTAATACTCATTGCAATGTTCTCATTAGATTCCAAAACACATACCATTGTTTATGAACATCAACAGCACATCATTGCGGCTTTTCATGCATTTATAACTATTCATGACTAAACCATGATCATCATGCTTCTTCTAGAATCCAATATGGCCTCAAAATGAGCCCATAAACCTACAAAAACCATATAGAATTATCTAAAAGATATACAAAAATTAAGCATTCTAGTGAACGACATAATTTGGGCGCATTCTACAAAATAGTACTTTATGAGGTCTACATAAAGACTAATTGTTTGACATAATGGTTAAATTTGTTGCTTCAATTAACCCCCATTAAAAAATAAAAATTAAAAATTAACAACAACAACAACAACAACAACAACAAAATTAACTAAGTTTGACCAGACTAAAATCCACAAACTTCACTGAACAAACAATACCATATAACCAACTAACCTTCCCATTTATTCATGACTTATGGGAGAGACATGTTTTACATATTAACATTGTGGCATCCAAGACCAATAAAGGATAAAAAAACCTTCGCATAAACTTGCACCAACATAGTAGACATAAATGTCTAAAGGCTCGAACCATCTACCAATTTGTAGATTAACCATGCCAACATTATAGAGCTTCACCTTGGGATCAATCACGAAACTTTCACTTCATTGAATGTATTATTAATTGGAAAAAATAAATTAATTAATTAAAAATAAAAATAAATAAATAAATTGACTAAGTTTGACCAGACTAAAATCCACAAACTTCACTAAACAAACAATACCATATAACCAACTAACCTTCCCATTTATTCATGACTTATGGGAGAGACATGTTTTACATATTAACATTGTGGCATCCAAGACCGAAAAAAGGATAAAAAACCTTCGCATAAACTTTCACCAACATAGTAGATATAAATGTCTAAAGGCTCGAACCATCTACCAATTTGTAGATTAACCATGCCAACATTATAAAGCTTCACCTCAGGATCAATCACCAAACTTTCACTTCATTGAATGTATTATTAATTGGAGTCTTAACTCAAATATAGATATTATATATATATATGCATAAACATGGTCCTGAGGCTTCGAGGGCCAAACTTGGAGCCAACATCAGGGCTAACCAGAGCTCAATATAACCTTCGTTCATACATGATGTCAATTATGATCTGGGGCTTAACCTTTCTATGATACCATAACCATGTGACCTCATTAATATTAGCACTCAGTGCCTTTATTTTGGACATGTGACCCTATCCTAAGGTTCCATGGTCATTTGCTTGATTATGTCAAAATGACATCATCGTGCAATGTGGAAACTCATGAAGGGTGCCATTTGTCATCCATTTTTGGACTTTCTTCCAATTCAAAATGGCCATGTGTTGGGCCTTTGAGGCACTACGTCACCTATCTTACATCACCCAAATGAAGTTTTAGACCACAACATTCCCTTGATTTCCATGTTAATGTCTTTTCTTAATCACTCTTTGCAACATCACCAAGGCTTCCACGTCAACTTCTTTGGCCAATCATATTTCGCCATATGTCAGAACTAACACTTCAACTCTTTGGGCCAATCAGAGTGTGCCATGTGGCACTACATGATTGGTTATCATGGGTGGGTCATCCCTAATTAATTAGCAAACATGTTGATGTGACATTCATCCTTCAATTATTCACTAGTTCGTATAAGTTGTCTAATCTAAGCATAGATGCTTGATATGTAATGATGCAAACCCGATCACGTACGTGAGTGCAGGTTCGCTGAAAACCCACATGGCATGGTCCTTTTCTCAAAAGATGCTTCCTTCAATCCCTTCTATAGATGCCTTATAGGATTCAAAATCCCTTCTTTGTTAATTTTATAGTGGGAGGTGCTTATGGGGAAATCCACATAACCCTCGAAGCCAAGCTCTTTTTTTATTCTAGTCATGCTTGCTAGAATAAAGTTCTATAACTAAGCGTTGTACAATATATGTTATCCTCTAACCTCACGTCCTTGTAGCTTTATTAAAATTCCTCTATGAAAGCTTATAGTAATGCTAACCTTTCGACTATGGCCCACCTTCCAATAGCGCCACTCCTTATTATCCCTTCCTTTATAAAATCCTCTTGCATCCCTTTTACCTTATAATTGAAAAACTTTACATTTTTTCCTTTTCTTCTTATGGGCCCCACCAAGTTCCCCAACACCTTTTTTAAATTCAATTAAAAATAGTTACGGGGTTCTAGGTTTCCGACCTTCCGAGATTTAAAACCTTCTCACTTGATTATCTAAGGTAACGAGAAAATTCTCGTCACTTTATTCTCTATCAATTAATAATCCTTGGTTCCCGGTGCTTTTAGAAATTCCAATTCATAAAATGTTACGAGTTTTTGGGGTTCTGGCCCGGCACTGTAAAGTCCATCTCCCAGATTTATCAATTATTGTATCACAACATTGTCAAATGACAAATCCCAGAGATCAACACTAATTTTAAATGAATTACAGGGTTCCATGGTTCCAGGTCTTCCAAGCTACAATTTTGTTACAGGATTCTATCAAGAGTCAACCCTGGATTGGCCAATTGACGAACTTTCCTAAAAAAGTCAAATTTTGGCTAAGTGTCGTCTTCTCAACCTTTCTCAATGTATTGCACCTATGATATTCTCCTACTTTTTTATATGTCCTCTCAGCTCTGCCAATGTTTAATTTATTTCCACTTCACCACTCTGATCTTGCATGCACTATATCTCCTAAGTGGTAATTCAGAAAATCATTCTAGTTCACATTCTTCCTTCTAGGGGGTTCCCTTGTACCTTTTTTCAACTTTGCTCTATTTCTCTCTCTTAGGTAAATTTTTCCTCAATTCTCCTCTCACTTCTTATGGATCTTTTTGCTCTGTTTCGACTCTAAATCCTCTCACTCCTTAATTAATGAGCATTCTTCTATTGTGTCCTTCCTTCTTATAAGGTAGTGAATCCCTCCAGAGCTTTCCAACAATCAATATATATATAAACACTCAGAATACTCAACAAGTGCTACTTTACTCAAGAAACCAACATATTTACATAGGCCCTCTCAACCTGATTTACAAAAAGCCCTCTTTCATCCTTTAGCCTTCCTGGTCTTTTAATCCTTCTCGGTTCTCCTCTCTTCTACTCTACTTTCATCTCTGTCTAATTACCTTTTAATACAAAATAGGGATACTAAACAACTTTCGGTTTAGATCCACAATTCCTTCAACAAACCCCTATTCTAGGACTCTAGATCCACTTTATAATATAAGAGATCTAACTAACCTATAATCTCTCTAACTCTCTCAATATTCTTGAGATCTCTCTCTTTAATAGTAGACCTAACTACAAATCCTCACTTTAATAATTTATATATAATTCATATAAAACTTAGGAAATACATTAAAAATAATGTCACACTCACACACTTAGGGAACCAACTCCCTTGGTAAATGAAAGACCCCTTAGCTTAGTCAAAATACATTTTGACTTGGGGTAAGATGCTCCTGTGTCATTTAACCATGCTAAAATTCATGCATGTTTGGTCACTTCCCACTTTGGATTTAATCAATGAACCATGGACCCACCCTAAATCTTCACATTATTTAAAAAAAATTATGTTGGTCGGTTTTTCCCCATAGTTTAGGTCCTTTACTAGCGTTTATTTCAAATGGCCATAATGTTTAATCCAAGAGGATTTTTTCAAAGTGGGATATACCATTGGAAAGGTATCAACAAGGAATATCCAACCATGATGTCAAAATATTCACTAGGACATAATAACCTTGTGAAAAACTCAATAAACTTAATACCTATTCACTTCTCTCGATGAGGGAATGCAAGAGATATATATAACATACTTCTACCTTCAATTCATGAATGAAATTGGTTCTACCTTGGACATCCCTTTTAACATCAATGGCACTTGTTGTCATCAATGAAAACATTGTGCAACAATATCCCCCATTTTCATTGATGGCAACACCATTAGACATTGATGGTCATTGATGGCAATAGGCCAAGCTCCCTTTAACACACATCATACCAAACTTTCTTTACCAATATCCCTCGAGAAAAATGTATAGGAATCCCCTTGTCTAACTATGAAGGTATTTCTTCTTTCTCCTTCAATTCCATCCTTGCTAATTTCGTCATTCTCTCCTCCAATATTCCTCCTCAATATCTATCAGTATCTCATTTTCAATGTCAGCATCAATGTTTGCATTCCCTCCCCTTTTGACATCAATGGAAAAGGAACATGGTTATCTACTATCACTTCCATAACTATGTGTAGACATAATATTGTGATAAGTGAAGTACCCCCTTGAGATTGTACTCTCTTTATTTACCTATCAATACTTATTCAACTAATCTTGTACTTTCTTATGGACTCGATAGAGTCTCTTTCTAAGACCATGTTGTCAATGCTTCTCCAACAATGCTTGACTTTTCCTGATAGTGTCTCCCCCTATGGCCATGCTTCAATATTCTAATATGCATCACCATTTGACATTGCTTTACATTTTAGATATCATCATCAAACCATACTTATAAATGCAAATGAATTCTCCCATGTTATTGTTCATGTGTTGCCTTCATACCAATAAATTATTCCTGCAATTGATCATTCTTTATATATAATATTTCTTCTTCAAGTTTTCATTCAATAAGTTTTGATCTTGAAGAAGACTTCACCAAGGGATTAGATCTAACCATGGTTCTTCTTGTCTCCTTATCCATCCCGTATAGTTGATTCTTAGATTAATACAAAGTCCCTCTCTCATGTGCCATATCAAGTTGAGTTTGCAGTCTCATGTTGTATGTCCTTCATTATGACATATGTAACATTCAATGTTGGGATTGAACATTGGTGAATGACCAAGGTTATTCTAATTTGGTCAATGTGCCTTAATCTAGGCACCTAATCATATCCCTTGTAGTTGATCATATCATAGGTTCAACAATCATGTTCTTTGCGGCCAAATTTTTTTGCATGAAAAATAATGACCAAAGAACTTATTTTGATACCTAGAGGTATAGGGTTATCTTTATTTTCTAAAGTTGTTACTTGGAGGAGCCTCATTCATCTGTTTATTTCAACCACATGCTTCATTAATACTTGTGGATCCTTTATTAAGATTTTATGTCATGGGAGGTTCTATCATTTCATTTAGCTTCCCTTTTTTTGAATTAGATTTATCTTGTTTATTCCTAGTATCATACTATGAATCATTGGAAATGTTGGAATGAACATGCTCGGGTTGATTCATTTCTTGCTTAGGATCTTCATTGTTGCTAGATGCAATGAATGTCTGATCAATATTCTTGATATGATATTCATTTTATGTGCTTGAAAGAATTTTGTTCTTAGATGTATCACAATTTATTTGATAACCAAGACTTGTTGTGTCACATGGTGAAATAACTTCTTCTTCAAGTTCCTTACATACTTATCATTTCTTTATCTTTTGGATCTTCATTACTTCTTCCATTCTTTTTGCTTCTTCAAATTAGGATTTGAAGGATATGACTTCTTCTTTAGTTTTGATAAGCTTATGATTCTTCCCTATGATTGTTGTATTTTTTTCCAATTGTTTTACCAAGTCATCCTCATTATACTTGAATTCTTTTAACTAAGTTTCTAAAATAGCAACATCATGATCCGTGCTTTCCAATTAATAACTCACTTTTTTCTTTGTTAAGAGATGTGAGGACTCGTTGAATTAAATCACCAATGTAGATTATAGAAATTAAAGTTGTTTACACTGAAAAGGGTTAATATTTTGATGATATTTGATATTTACTTGTTTACAAAATTAATATGAATTTTCTTTTGTGAAAATAAAGAAAATTAAATTAAATATTATTTTTATATTTAGATTAAATATTATTTTTAATATTAAGACGGGCTAAATGAAAGCAACCATAATCAAGTTTATAAAGAGAGTTTGAAAAGAAATGAATATAGATAATAATTACTTCCTTCAATTTAAAAATAAAGCATATGTAACATATCTTCTAGAATCTTTATTTCTATATTTTATTTATTTAAGTTATCGTTAAATAATATGGTTCAAAATTATATTGATTTAAAAATTATATTTTTATATATATAAATATTTTAATATTGTATTTAATGTAAATGAACACCTTTTGTGTGTGATAAAATGTGTATAACTAATTTAATTTAATAGTTGAATTGAGGTTTTTGTGATCCATAATAGTTGAAAGAATAACTTCGGCGTAAATCACATGGAGACAGACATTTGTCAACGTGTTTCGAACCAACAAGTGTGGTTCATCATCAGAACAAGTTGAAGAAACAGATCTAGCCTAGCATGTTAAATAGTCTGAGCAGAGACTCCAACGGCTAAATCGACCCACAACTAATTTTGACCCTAGGACCCAGGTCAAATTATTATTCATTAACATAATTTAATATTAATACTATTTTTAATTATTATTAATATTATTTATGGAACTTAGTTAAATTAGGTAAAAATAATAAAATAATAACAAATTTTTAATGGTTCGTTTTAAAAATTAATTTATCTATATATATATATATTATATATATTAAAGTTATAATATTAGGTTATTTATGATTAAATAAAATACTTTTTATGGTTAGTTTAAGAAGATAATTTTCTTATTCATTCAAATTATTTAATAATTATTGTTAATACATAAATATATATAATAGTAATAGGCTGTTAAGGACGAGAGTAATTTTAAAAGTTAATTATTAATTTAATTTAAGACATAAGCTTATTTAAGGTTTATCTTTTCTTCTCATGCAAGTAGTATTGAGTCTATGTAAATTTATTTCTTCTTGATTAATAAAATTTTTGTGTATGAGGACACTTCTATTATCATTGTGATATTAGAGATATAATGATGTGATTAGTGTAAAGAGGAGAAGAAGAGATTCAGCATTATAGGTTTTTGAAAAGCTCCATCATATTGTATAACAATTGTGTGATAAGGTGATTTAGTTTGTATGAAAATAAAATTTAAATATATTTTAGATCTATTGATAATTTCAAAGTTTTAGATCTACAAATTCTTGGTTATTGTTTGATGAGAGATTCATTTGAAAAAACATGAAATTTCTGATTTTCCTCTTACATGTTTTTTTTTAAGAAATTCATTCACCGGAATTCCAAACCGTCAATTTCCTTTTATTTAGCTCATAAGTATTTGATAAAAGGCATGTAATCCTCCAACTTACTGAGTTCCCGATGCAAAACACTCACAATACAATTTCAGACACCATGGGTTGTTGCAATTGCACTTTTAAAATATTTTGGAAGTGCCTTCCTTCAAGTCAAATATTGGTCTTGACCTTGGTTCCCTTAGAGATTTTGGTTTTACAACAACAGTCTACGAAGGTTGCAACGAGGGTTCTGAAGAAGCCAAACATTGAATTAGTGCACAACAACCTCCATATAATGATGTAAAATCTGGATAACTAACAAGCTTCTTTGTTGTAACATTCCCCACTTGTTGAATGGAATAATCGCCCAATTGCTGCCAAATATCATCCCTAAGCCTTCACAAATCGCAAATCGTAGTAGCTAAAATATGACAAAGAAGGATAGATAAATTAGGCAGTAGTTTAGTTTAATGAGAACAAAAGGGTTAAGTTGACGGTTTCACGTTTGAAGTGCTCTATTCCTGAGAATCATTGTTGGCTTTTGTGTGCTCCAAGTTCACATTTGTAGTCACAACTTGGTGGGATATTTAGTCATTGACCCCATGCCTCTATTCTTGTTTAGGAGCAATGATCTAGACCCATGAGAACGTAAAAATATATACTAAAAATGATTGCAAAAAATAATTAAAAGTGTATGCAATCTAGTTGTTATCTAGAGGTCCAGCATATGCATTCCCTTACAGAAATTTTCTTTAAAGAGCGCCATGTGGATGCCACAAAACCTATAGTTGTAAGGCATTCCTCATATTTAATAGGAGATTCAGTTGTAGTCTTCATAACCGGTGCAACAACCTTATATTTTTACACGGATAGCCTCACCGAGAAAACTCGAAGCCAAGAAGGCATTGATATGGTTGTACCACCAAGATATATTAAGAATGTTACAGATGCAGGTAAAAGTGGGAAAGATTCTCATGGTTTTGTACCTACGTGTAGTATTTGTGCCATTAAAATCAGTTTTTGTAGGGCTAAGTGGAATTTTCTATTGAATTGATGCCAAGAGAAGCACCAGCATCAAAGGCATCATATAGGATGAGCACTTCGGAGTTGGTGGAAGTGAAGTTGCAGCTTAAGGAAATGCTTGATAAGGGACACATTAGGCCAAGTGTGTAACATCCCTCGTGAAAATTCCATGTAATAAAAGTTTATAAAGGAAAAATAATAACCACAGTTATGGAACACTTATTCCAAGTTGAATGTTGGGCAAGGCATCCTAGTGTGGGTGTTCATTTGCTTTATTATGGCTAAGGAAATTGGCAAAGGAAATGGAAAAGGCTTTGGAAAGGCAAAGTGGCATTAATTGGCATTTTATTTATGAAAATAATGGAAATTACAAGAAAACAAAGGTGACATTTCACAGGTTAGATGTAAGGAGTAAAATGAAGAAAATAGAGGCCACATTAATAAAAAGGCTTTTGAGGGCCAGTTGGTACCTTTTGTCTGTTCAATTTTGGAGCGCTCTCTCTATTCTCTCTCTCACACACTCTTAGAAACTTAGACTTTTCTTGGAGCACTTCGGAATTGGATTAAGAAATGCAAAGAGGAATAAAATATCAAGCAAGGAAGAGTAGGATCTAGCACTTACAGCGGGATTATTTGCAGGTATCAATTTTCATGTGTGATTTCCTTACTAGATTTGGCATGCATTTTTATGCATGTGTGTTCTTGGTTCTCTTATTGTCATTGGAATGGGTTTTGCCAGGTTGTGACAATGTTCTTCATCCTTGCCTTGCCATTTCCAGATAGCCTTGAGGTGATGGGTTCTCATGTTTTGGTGGAGCTGGATTGTCGAATGGATTTGACGTTGAGTGAGGTGGATCTCTGAAAGGTAAAACACATGGCCTAGTGATCCCTAAACCGGACTATGGATTGTGATAAATCCACTAACCTACTAACCTGTAAATTGGATTGTGGGTTGCAGTAAATCCATGTAGTGTGTGCCTCGGTGGGCCTAGAAATCCTCGACTAGTGAATGAAGAGATATACGGTAAATCCTAGAGGTGTTTTTCTTTGATCATACCTAAGAATCCTTGTCGATGAATGGTGGGATATACGGTAATTCTTGGAGGGTGGTGTATCGATCATGACCTAGTGACCCCTAAGTCAGATTGTGGATTGTGGTAAAGCCTAGGGACTAGGAGGCAGTAAAATTTCTCACAATGTAGGTGGATAAATCTAGTGGCATCCACTCTCATTTGGTTCTTCTTTTGGTTATGAGTCTCGCATTCATGCTTGGAACATGGCACAGGGGTGATTGGCTGAAGAGAGACTTGGCTCAGCCAATCTACAGTCGGGTGGAACGTGGTAGTCCCATACCGGGTTGGCTTTTGAATTCATCAATAAGGCTTCTTTTCCTTAGTATTTTATGAGAAAATGTATTGGTTCATATGTTACATTTATGGTTGATGTATCCTCATTATTTCAATTCTTTATATGTTAGTTATGAATATGTTTTGTGACAGTGAAAATGTATGGTTGTCATCATGTTTTTATTTGTAAATGAATGAGCAATGAATATATGACCTAATAGATGATAATGAAACTAATGTGATAAGGAACCAATGCTTCCTAGATATTCTCAGATAAGTACAAGACCCTTATGCTCAAATCTATGATTTAAACATGTAGGATGCATAATCCTACAGGCATAAGAGAAAAAAGAAAAGTCAATGCAATAATCCTTTAGAGTTTGTAAGACTTACAAAGACAAGGACCACTCAGGATCAGCTATGGACAGGAGAATGGAACCAATGGTGCATATGGAAGTAGGTCTCATGGTGGTCATAGACCATACAGATGAAACAATAAGATATGGTAGATTATTGCATACTCCGGGTACGAGAGGTGATGGACACAAGTACTAATCTAGTTTTTGTTCTAACAGGTATCGTGATCATCATTGTTATCACCCTTACAGCATGCGTGATAGGGGATGCTTGTCGGATGAGTTTAAGCAAGCAAAGCCATCAAATTTTGATGGAGAGTTGAAGAATCCTGAGGATGCAGAGACTTGGTTTTGGTATGAATAAGTTCTTTGAATTGCATGAGTATACAAAGAATATGAAGGCCGGAATAGTTATCTTCAGCCTCAAATGGAAAGAAGATATCTGGTGGGAAAATTTAAAACGGGTCAGAAACATCAGGACAAAGGAGTTGAGTTGGCATGAACTCAAGAGACTCTTCAAAAAGAAGTACTTGTTAGAAAGGTACTACAAGAGCAAATCCAAGGAATTCTATGAGCTTAAAATGGGATCGATGACAGACGAGGAGTATACGACCAAGTTCCTCAAGCTATTGAAGTATGTATCATATCTTAAAGATGAAAAGGCTAAAGTTTAGAGATTTGTTACTAGATTTCCATTAGAATTTAGAGATCGGATTGAGTATGATGAACCTCAGTGACTTGAGGAACTTATTGGGAAACTAAGCATTGTTATGAACATTCAAAGCGTAAGAATGAATCTCAGCAAGGACGGAAAGGGAAATGTAAAGGTAAAGTTAAATGGAAATTGAAAAGAGCAAGACTTAAAAATGCATAAGCAAAAGAGAACGTTGCATTGCATAAGAAGTTCAATGCACCTAAACAGGTACAAGGGTCACAACAATAGAATAGAGGTGATGGTATAGGATGATTGGAGTGTTGGACATGTGGTAAGGAGCATATTATGAAGGAGTGTCCGCAAAATCAAGGTGGTAGGCCTCAGATCTATAGTGCACAAGAGACGTAGACTGTTGGGGATGTTAGGTAGAGCATTCCTCGTATCTATGTAGTGTTGGATAATAGGCGGGAAAATCATCAAGCATATGTCATTGAGATGGACGGTAAGCTTTATGATCAATTTGTTTCTATTTTGATTAATCCTATATCTAGTTATAGTTATGTTAACCCTGACTTGGTGGATAAGTGTGGTTTGAATAAAGAAGTGCATGCAGAATATTGGTTAGTGTAGTTGGATACAGGTACCAAGAAGAGAGTTCATCATTGGGTAAGAGTGTAACAGCCCTAGTGAAAATTCCATGTAATAAAATTTAATAAAGGCAAAAATAATAACCACGATCGATGGGAAACTTATTCCAATCTAAATGTTGGGAAAAGTATCCTAGTGTGGGTGTTCATTGGTTTATTATGGCTAAGGAAAATGGCAAAGGCAATGGCTAAGGTTTGGAAAGGAAAAATGGCATTTTTGGCATATTTATTTATGAAAATAATGGAAATTAGGAGAAAAGGAAGGTGAAAGGTCGTAGGTTGCATGTGAGGAGGAAAATGAAGGAAAATAATTCAAAAATGAAGAAAATAGAGACCATATTAATAAAAAGGCTTCTCAGGATCAGTTGGTGCCTTTTGTCAGTGTTACCTTTTGTCAGTTCAGTTTTGGATCTCTCTCATTATTCTCTCTCTCTCTCACTCTTGTACAAGAGTTACCTTAGAGAACTTTTGCATTAGATCAAGAAAGGCAAAGAAGGCAAGAGGAAGGACGGAGCAAACAAGAAAGAGAAGGATCAAGCAGCTACAATAGGATTCTTTGCAAGTATCGATTTGCATGTGTGTTTTCCTTGCTAGATTTGGCATGCATGGTAGCGCATGTGGTTCTTTGTTGTTATGGCATGGGTTTTTCTAGGTGTGACGGTGTTTATAGCCTAGCCTTTCCATTTCCAGATAGCCTTGGTGTGATGGGGTTCTCATGTTTTGGTTGAGATGGATTGTCGGATGGATTCAAAGTTGAGTGAGGTGGATCTCCAAAAACAAGAACACATGGCCTAGTGATCCCTGAACTGGAATGTGGATTACGTTAAATCCACTAGCCTAGTGAACCCTGAACCAGATTGTGGGTTGTGGTAAAGATAGGTATTTTGTGCCTCGGTGGGCCTGGGAATCCTCGACCAGTTAATGGCGCGATATGCAGTAAATCCTAGAGGTGGTTGACCTTGATTAGGCCTATGAATCCTTGTCGGTGAATGGTGGGATATACAATAAATACTAGAGGGTGTAGTCTCAGTTTGGGGCCTAGTGATCCCTGGATTAGATTGTGGATTGCGGTAAAGCCTGAGAGACTAGGATACAGGAAAAAATTTCACGGTGTAGGTGGAGAAATCCAATGGCATCCATGCTTGTTTTGGCCTAGTGGTCTGTTTGAGATCATCATAAAGCTTGTTATTACATGATTATTGTGTTTGCCTAGTGATCCGAGATGGATTACGGTAAATCCTGGTTTCTATTGATGAGGGTGAGGTGGTTTAGACTCGGGATTCCCTAGTTAGTTCTTTTGGTTTGAGTCCCACATTCATGCTTGGAATATGGCACGGGGGTGGATGGTTGAAGAGAGAATTGTCTCATCCAATCTATGGTCAGGTGGAACGTGGTAGTCCCATCCTAGGTTGGCTTTTGCATTCATTAATAAGAGGTTCTTTCTTATGATATCTTATGATATTTTGTGGTTATTATGTTGTTTATAAGCATGTTTTATGGCAGTGATGATGTATGTCTCTCCTCGTGTTTTTATTTATAAATGAATGGATAATATATCTATTACCTAATAGATGATAGTGCAGCTAATGATATAAGGGAACAATGTTTCTTAGTGATTCTCATATAAGTATGAGACCCCTATGCTCAGATATGTTGTTTACACCTCTAGATTACATATTTGTGACATGTTTGACAAAATGCTTGTCATGGCTAGTAGGGGTCTAGTCTAGACCTTGTCCTTGTTTTTTAAAATGCATCATTGTTATGTTGTGTAAATTCATTTATGAAAGTGTCATTGAGTTCTAGGCAAGTGACCTAAGCTCTGGGCCTAAAAAAGTGGCTAAAATCCTAGAGACGAAGGCACAGCACTGGGCACAAAAGTCCCTGGAAGCATGCATACCCATGTTATGTGAGCATCTAGAGCCTCATGTACGCATGCATACCCATGTTTTGGGAGCGTCCAGAGCCTCTTGGATGCATGCATGCCCATATCAAGGGAGTGTCTTGGGGTTTAATGGTCTAAAACTTCAATTGGTCTGAGGGGTTGGTTATCTGAGCGATTGGGATGGCTCCTAGGAGTTCTTTTGTTGATATGGAAGGTTTGTATGGTGTGTTTCCATCGATTCCACTTCCTTAAGGTGAATTAGGAGGTTGAATCCCATTATAGTGGCCTCTCGTCACATATTTACCCCAGTTGGATGGTTACTTAGGTAGATGTGGGATGAGGGTGTTACAAAGAGCTTGTGCATTTGAGTTAAATGGTATGCCTACAACAGCATATATGAATGTATTACCATTGGGGTCGTATAGTATGCTTTTGGGTATGGACTGGCTATATCTTCATAGGACCAAAGTGGACTATTATGACAAAGCCATTGAGTGCTTGGATGATAATGGAGTGAAAATAATCTTACATGGTAAGAGGAAGGATCAATTAGGATGGTGAAATCTATCAAAGAAAAGCATAGTCGCAAAAAAGGGTGTGTATTATTTCCAGTAAATACCTCTAGTGACAAAGGTAAGGAGGATGATGATGCGGAGGTATTGAGCAGGTACCCATTTTTACAGCAATTTCGAGATGTGTTTCCATTGGATATTTTAGATTTTTCACCTCACAGGGAAGTAGACTTTTCTATAGAGTTGGTACCAGGGGTAGCACCAACATCAAAGGCCCCATACAAGATGAGCACTCTATAGTTAGTAGAGTTGAAGTTGTAGTTAAAGGAAATGCTTGAAAAGGGATACATTAGACCAAGTGTATTTCCTTGGATTGCATTGGTATTGTTTATGAAGAAGAAAGATGGTACTCCCAGGTTATGCATTGATTCCAGGAAGTTGAACAAAGTGTCTATCACGAACAAGTACCTATTGCAGTGTTCTCAAAGATTGATTTGAGATCCAAATATGATTAGGTACACATTAAGGAAGAGGACATTTACAAGATAACTTTCCAGACTAGGTATGGACATTATGATTTTGTTCTATTTCCATTTGGTCTGACTAATGCTCCAACTACCTTTATGTGCTTGATGAATAGTGTGTTTCTTCCTTATCTAGACAAGTTTTTTATTATATTCATTGATGACATCATGGTATATTAAAAGAATGAGGAAGAGCATGCCAATCATTTAGCAACAATGTTGAGACTGTTGAGGGAGCATCAGTTATATCCTAAGCTTAGTAAATGTAGTTTCTTTCATACATAGGTACGTTACTTGGGGCATGTGGTCTCCAAGGAAAGAATTGCAATGGGTCCGGAGAAGATAAGAGCCATCATAGAGTGGGAATATCCAAGAAATGTGGATGAGGTGAGATCATTCATGGGGTTAGCAAGTTACTATAGGAGGTTCATCAGGAACTTCTCTCACATTTCATATCCTATTACGTCATCGCAAAGGAAAGGTAAGAAACTTGAATGGACAGAGGAATGTGTAGCTAGTTTTGAGCAGTTAAAGAAGTTGTTGATAAATTATCCAATGTTAAAGATCAAAGATCTAGACAAAGAGTTTGTAGTATGTACAAATGTTTGCAAGAGAGGGCTTGGTGGAGCTCTTATGTAGGAAGGACAAGTAGTGTGCTATGATTCTTGGAAACTAAATGAGAACGAGAAGAACTATTTGGCACGTGACCTTGAGTTCGCAGTGATCATTCATGCGTTGAAGATGTGGAGGCACTATCTTCTTGGTACGAGGTTTGTATTGATGGTTGATCATAGTGGGTTGAGATACTTGTTTGACTAGCTGAATCTGAATGCCAAGAAAGCTATATGGTTGGCTATGATCAACAAGTTTGACTTCGAGATCAAGTACATCAAGGGTAAAGAGAACAGGGTTGTGGATGCTCTTAGCCAGTGGATACAGGTGAATCATATAGAAGTTATGAGCTCTAATGGGAAAAAATTGTGGGATCTGATTTTATAGGTAGGTCAGCAGGATGGAAGGTATAGAGAGCTTAGGCACGGATTACAGTGGAGTATATGTACAGGTGAAGGTACAGATGCACAAGATGTGGACTATCATCTCTCAGCAGATGGATTGATCATATTTAGGGACAAGATATTATGTCAGACAGTAGTGAGCTCAAGAAGATTATCTTGAGGGAGTTTCATGCGAAACCATATTCAGGTCACCCAGGATACCAGAAGACATTGACAACAGTGAAGAAATTTTACTGTTGGCCAAATTTGAATAAGGATGTGGCAGATTTTTTGGCTGGATGTTTGGACTATTAGCAGGTGAAGGCAGAGTGTAAACATCCAGGTGGATTTCTACATCCGATCCCAATTCCAGAGTGGAAATGGGAGGTAATTTCGATGGATTTCATTACAGGTTTGTCAAGGACATATAGACAGCATGATTCAATCATGGTTGTGGTGGGCAGACTAACTAAGGTGGAACACTTCATTCCAGCGAAGACTATGTATTTAGCTAGCAATGTGGCACAGGTGTTCATCAGAGATGTGCTCAGATTGCATGGTGTTCTGAAGAAGAGTGTGTTAGATAGGGATGCAAATTTCACTTCCAAGTTTTGGAAGTAGTTGTTTGGAGCTTTAGGTATAGAGTTGGTCTTCAACATAGTTTATCATCCACAGACAAATGAATAGATAGAGAGGTTCAACCGGATATTGGAGGACATGTTGAGGATGTATGTGATGCACTGCAAAGGAGATGGGAGGAGTATCTTTCGTTGCTTGAGTTCACTTAAAATAATAGTTTCTAGGAGTCTTTGAGGATGAGTTTGTTTGAGGCACTCTATGGGCAGAGTTGCAATACTCCCATCAGTTTGAGTGATCCAATGAATAGGGTGTTGATTGGACTGGATATGTTGGTAGAGATGGAATAGGAAATACAGGTGATAAAAAAGAATCTAAAGGTAGCACATGACAGAAAGAAAATCTATGCAGATCATAACAAGTCGTTTATGGAGTTTTGGGTTGGGGAATAGATGTACTTGCATGTCAAGCCCAAGAAGGGCTCCTTGCAGATTGGTTCTTTTTCCAAGTTGGCACCTAATTTTTGTGGACCTTTCAAGATCCTTAAAAGGATTGGACCAATAGCCTATTGACTTGCACTTCCTCCGACAGTGATAGTCTGTGATATTTTCCATGTGTCATTGATTAAGAAGTATGTTAAATATGTTGATCATGTGATTGAATGGTTTGTATTGCAGGTGGGGCCAGATGGATAATTCCAGCCGAAACCTCAGTGTATATTGCAGAGAAAGGTGCTCATGCTCCGAAACCGAGCAATGGAGCAGGTTAAAGTAGAGTGGAAGTGATTTGGGCCTGATGAAGCTACATGGGAGATGGCATATCATATGCGAGCTCTGTATCCTTTTCTATTAGTCGGTTAAGTGAATGTTTTGGTATATGTTTTGGTATATCAGTTGTGTTATAAATCTCCAATAAGTGGTATGGGTGTCATGTCATTATGGTTGTCATGTTATTATGTTATTATGTTATCATGTTGGTCTGCTTCTCAGCAGGTTAACCATTATAAATAATGCAACAAGCTAAGTTATAAGGCTCCATGGGAAGTATGTTTTTATTTCAGCAGTCTTGTTGGTTGTAGGTGTCATTGAACACTAAGGATGGTGTTCCCCCGGGGGGGGGGATTCTATAATAGCCCTGGTGAAAATTCCATGTAATAAAAGTTAATAAAGGAAAAATAATAAACACGGTTATGGGACACTTATTCCAAGCTTAATGTTGGGAAAGACATCATAGTGTGGGTGTTCATTTGGTTTATTATTGCTAAGGAAATTGGCAAAGGCTTTGGAAAGGAAAAGTGGCATTAATTGGTATTTTATTTATGAAAATAATGGAAATTAGGAGAAAAGGAAGTTGAAAGGTCACAGGTTGCATGTGAGGAGGCAAATGAAGGAAAATAATGGAAAAATGAAGAAAATAGAGGCCGCATTAATAAAAAGCCTTATGAGGATCAGTTGGTACCTATTTTTAGTTTAGTTTTGGAGCTCTCTCTATTCTCTCTCTCACACACACTCTTGGACACAGAGAGTTTTCTTGGAGCACTTCAACATTGGATCAAGAAAGGTAAAGAAGGAAAAGAGGAAGAAAATATCAAGCAAGGAAAAGCAAGATCTACCACCTACAGCGGGATTATTTACAGTTATCGATTTTCATGTGTGATTTCTTTGCTAGATTTAGCATGCATGGCTATGCATGCTTGTTCTTGGTTCTCTTACTGTCATTGGCATGGGTTTTTCTAGGTGTGGAAGTGTTCTTCAGCCTTGCCTTTCCATTTCCAGGTAGCCTTGAGGTGATGGGTTCTCATGTTTTGGTGGAGTTGGATTGCTGGATGGATTCGAAGTTGAGTGAGGTGGATCTCTGAAAGGAAAACACATGGCCTAGTGATCCCTAAACCAGATTTTGGATTGTTGTAAAGACACTGGCCTAGTAACCCCTTAATTATATTTTTGGGTTGCAGTAAATCCAGGTATTGTGTGCCTCGGTGAGCCTAGTAATCCTCGACTAGTGAATGGTAGGATATACAGTAAATCCTAGAGGTGGTTTCCCTTGATCATGCCTAGGAATCCATGTTAGTGAATGGCAGGATATACAGTAAATCCTAGAGGGTGGTGTCTTGATCATGGCCTAGTGACCCTTTAATCGGACTGTGGGTTGCGGTAAACCCTAAGGACTAGGAGGCAGTAAAATTAATCATGGTGTAGGTGGAGAAATCTGGTGGCATCTATCCTCATTTAGTTCTTCTTTTGGTTATGAGTCTTGCATTCATACTTGGAATGGCACATGGGTGATTGGATGAAGAGAGACTTGGCTAAGTCAATATGTGATCAAGTGGAACATGGTAGTCCCACACCGGGTTTTCTTTTGCATTCATAAATAAGAGTTCCTTTCCTTTGTATTTTATGAGAAAATGTATTGGTTCATATGTGGCATTTATGGCTGATGTATCCTCGTTATTTATGTTGTTTATATGTTGGTTATGAATATGTTTTATGACAGTGAAAATGTATGGTTTTCATCATGTTTTGATTTGTAAATGAATGAGCAATGAATATATGACCTAATAGATGATAATGCAGCTAAAATGATAAGTCACCAATGCTTCTTAGTGATTATCAGATAAGTATAAGCCCCCTATGCTTAGATTTGTTGTTTAATCTTGTAGAATGCATAATTATGACATGTTTGACGAAATTCTTGCCATGGCTAGTAGGGGTCCAATCAAGTATTTTTTCAAGAATTTTCTTTGGCATCATTGTCTCTATGTCTCTTTTAATTTCTATGAATTCCATGAAGTTCTTGGCAGTGACTGGATCCTAGCCCTAAACTTTAGCCTTAAATCTCGCATCCATTGGCAAAGCACTAGAAGAAAAAGGCTACATTCGCACTCATGCAGACTCATGGGAATGACTAGGACCCTTGGTCACTTGGAGGGATTGGCAAGGGAGTGACTGGGGCTCTAGGTCCTTGAACTGTTGAGTTTCCTCAAGGTTGGTCATCTAGAAAGGTGGGGTGGCTCTTAGAGGTTCTACAAGATATGTGGACGTCATTTGGTTGTGTTTTTTCGATTCCACTTCCTTAAGGTGACCTAGGAGGTTGAATCAAATCATAGTATCCTCTCGTCACATGTTTACCTTGGTTGGCCGTTTACTTGGGTATATGTGAGAGGAGGGTGTTACAAAGTGTGTCGCCTTGGGGTGCACCAGTTTTGTTTGTGAAGAAGAAGAATGGTACTCTCAATTTGTGTATTGATCATAGGAAGTTGAACAAGGTGACGATCAAGAACAAGTATCCTTTGTCGTGGATTGGTAACTTGTTTGATCAATTGAAGGGTGCGTCAGTGTTTTCAAAGATTGAATTGAGATCAGGATATCACCAAGTACGCTTCAAAGAAGAGGACATCTTCAAAATCACATTTTGTACCAGGTATGGGAATTATAAGTTTGTGGTAGTTCCTTTTGGTCTTACTAATGCTCGAGCTACTTTCATGTGATTGATGAATAGTGTGTTGTATCCTAATCTGGACATTTTTGTGATAATATTTGTTGATGATATATTGTTATATTCTAAGAATGAGGAAGAGCATGCAGAAAACCTAGTAGTAGTGTTAAAATTGTTGAGAAAACATCAGTTGTATGTCAAGCTTAGTAAGTGCAGTTTCTTTCAAATACAAGTTCATTACTTGGGACATGTTGTTTCAAAGGAAGGCATAGCAGTGGACCCCAAAAATATCAGAGCTATCATGGAGTGGGAAGCTCCTAGGAATGTGGATGAGGTCAAATAATTTATGGGACTATCAAGTTATTATAGGTGGTTCATCAAGAACTTCTCATGGGTTTACTATCTTAATACATATTTGCAGTGAAAAGGGAATAAGTTTGAATGGATTGAAGAGTTTGGAGCTAGTTTTGAGTAGTTGAAGCATTGGCTTACAAATGCTCCAATTTTTAAGGTTGTAGATCTAGATAAAGATTTTATGGTATGTACAGCTACTTACAAAAGAGGAATTGGTGGAGTCTTGATGTAAGAAGGGCAAGTAGTATGTTATGAGTCAAGGAAGTTGAATGAGCAAGAGAAAAACTATTTGACTCATGATCTTGAGTTGGAAGCTATCATTCATGCCTTGAATATGTGGAGACATTATCTTCTTGGCAAAAGGCTTATTCTAATGAGTTATCATAGTGGGTTGAGGTATTTGTTTGACCAACCTAATCTGAATTTTAGGCAAGCTAGATGGTTAGCTATTATCATTGAGTTTTACTTCAAGATCAAGTAAATCAAGGGAAAGGAGAACAGGGTTGCAAATGCTCTTAGTAAAAGAGTGCAGGTGAATCAAAATGCAACAGTGAGTTCTTATGGGACAGACTTGCAGGAGTGGGTCTTGTAGGAAGGATAATATGATGACATGTATCAGCAGTTGAGGCACATTTTACAGCAGCAGGGTACATGTAATAATGATGAGTAGTATCAGCTTACATCAAATGGCTTGGTCAGATTCAAGAACATGATTTATGTGTTGGATGATAACGAGCTCAAGAAGCTTATCTTAAGGTACTTTTATGTTAAGCCATATTCAGGTCACCTAATATATCAGAAACAGCAGTTAAGAAATTCTATCTCTGGCCAAACTTGAAGAAAGAGGTGGTTGAGTTTGTTGCGAGATGTTTGGATGGCCAACAGGTGAAAGTAGATTGTAAGAAGCCAAGTGATTTATTACAATTGATTTTGATTCTATATTGGAAATGGAAAGTCATTTCCATGGACATCATTACAGGTTTTCTAAAGACATTGAAGTAGCATGATTCTATCATGGTTGTGGTTGACAAGTTAAGTAAGGTAGCACACTTCATTATAGTTAAGTCTATGAATTCATCTAATGAGGTAGCTCATATTTTCATCAAGGAGATAGTGAGATTGCATGGTGTTCCTAAGAATATTGTATCTAATAGAGATGCCAAGTTCACTTCCAGGTTTTGGGAAGAGTTGTTTGTAGGTTTGGGGACAGATTTGCCCTTCAATATACATTATCATTCATGGACAGATGGACAGACAGAGAGGGTTAATAGGATTCTTGAGGATATGTTGAGGATGTATGTTATGTGTCAATAGTGGAAGTGGGAAGAGTATCTTCCACTGGTATCTTATAATAATGGGTATTAGGAATCCTTGAAGATGAGTTTGTTTAAGGAACTTTATAAGCGAATTTGTAATACTCCTATCAGTTGGAGTGATTCACTGAACAGGGTGTTGATTGGACCAAATATGTTGGCAGAGATGGAATAGGAAACACAGGTTATTAAAAGGAATTTGAAGGCATCACAAGATAAGAAGAAGATCAGCACAAGGTATCTAAGGATTTTCAGTTTGAGGAGCATGTGTACTTGTGCATCAAGCCCAAGAGGAGCTCCTTGAGGATTGGATCATGTGCTAAGTTGGCACCTCGATATTGCGGGCCTTTTGATATCCTTGAGAGGATTGAACCAGTGGCCTACCAACTTGCAATACCTCCGATAGTGAAATTCCTTGATGTTTTCTGTGTTTCATTTCATTGCTTGATAGGTATCTATAGGATGTTGATCATGTGAATGACTAGTTTGTATTGTAGATGGGACCAAATGGAGAATTCCAACCAAAATCACAATGCATATTGTAGTGGAAATAGCTTATACTTCGAAATAGAGCAGTTGAGTAGGTTATATTGTAGTGGAAGCACTTTGGGCCTGATGAAGCTACATGGGAGATGGTTGATTATATGTGGGCTATGTATCCTTCATTATTTGTTGGTTCGTGAAAATGAGTTTTGGTATATGTGTATGTATATGGATGTTGTTTTAAATACCAAAATAACTTGTGTTATAAATCTCCAATAAGTGGTATGATTGTCATGTTTCTTATGTTGATCATGGTTTGCAGTGGTTTTTCATTGCAAATATTGCATCGAGTTGTGTTATAAAGCTCCATAGGAAATATTTTTTTATTTTTAGTGATTTTTTGGTCATAGGTATCATAGAACACCGAGGATGGTGTTCCCCCAAGGGGTAGGGGTATGTAATAGCCCCTAGTTGATTTTCTATGTAAATAAAATAAGAACAAGGTCATGGGACATGCATTCCAAGATGAATGTTTGGAAAAACATAGTGATGGATATCACTGGTGATTAATTTATGGCTATGGAAATTGGTAAAGGAAAAGTGGCATTAATTGGGATTTTGTTTATGAAATAAAGCAAAAGTGGCATTAATTGGCATTTTATTTATGAAATAAAGGAAAATAGGAGAAAATGAAGGTGAAGAGACACAGATTTGAATGAGAGGGAAATTGAAGGGAAAATGAAGGAAAATGAAGAAAATAAAGGCCTTAATGATAAAAAGGATTTTGAGGATTGGTTGATATCCTTTTGACAGTTTTTGGGTGCAACTCTCTTTCATTCTCTCATACTCTTGCACACAGAGAAATTTTGGAGGATTCTTGGAGCATGCTTGGAGCACTTTATCATTCACTTGGTTTGGAGAAAGAAGGCAAAGGAAAGTAGACAAGCGCAAGGGAACAGTTGGATCAACAACTACAGCTAGATTTATTGGTAGGTAACATGTTGCATGTGCAATTTCCTTATTGGTTTAAGGATACATGGTATATGCATGTGATTTTATGGTTATGTGATTTCATTGGCATGGAGATTCACCTAGATTGACAGTGGTTTTAGCCTTGCCTTACAATTTCCTAGATATCCATGATGTTGTGAGTTTTTCCACTTGGTTTTTTGTTGATTGGTGCTCAAGTTCCTTATGGTTGTGGGTTGGAACAAACGCTTTGGTAGCTCTGGAATAGGTTGAGTTGAGTTACTAGTCCTAGAGCCTAGGTTGTACAAATTCTCTTGAGTCCTTGGTGGGTTGAAAAAGTAGTCCCTGGAACCGGTTTGGACAAATACTCTAGATCCCTAGAAGGTTATGGTTTGATTTACTAGTTCCTTGAACCCTAGATAGCTTGGGTAGAGATTGATTTGGCTAGTGTTAGTGATGTTTGACTGTGGAGTTGGAATCACTATGGACGGAGGGTTGAGGTGGTTTGGCCTCTTGAAGCCCTAGTTTGGTTTTGTTTTGGTTTATTCCATGAGATCCCACATTCATGCTTGGAATATGGTGCAAGGGTGATTGGCTAAAAAAAAAATATTTGGTTCAGCCTAATCTATGGTTGGGTGGTATGTGGAAGTCCCTGACTTGGTTGGCATTTTCACATGTTAATATAAGACATTTCATTAATGTGATCTATAAGAATTTGTAGTGATGATCTTGGTGATATTATGGCTAGGTTTTAATGGTTTCTATGTTGGTTATTTTCTAGTTATATGTTGGTTATATGATGTGTATCATTTATGTCTCTTCTCATTAACTGTTTAGTTATTGATTGGTTGATGAATATATGGATTAATAAGTATTTTTATAGCTATGTGAAGAAGGCATAGGGCCTTCTTGGTGATTCTCAAATGAATCTCATACTATTGTGATCAGATATGCATTCATGATTGTAGATTACATGTTTCCATGTGTTTAACAAAATTTCTAATGAGTTTTAGGTAGTCTAGGCCAATTTTTTTGTTCGAGTTTGAATGTTTAGTTATGTTGTCATGTCAATAATGATTTTGAACAGTCTTAGGCAGTTCTGAGCAGTGGTGTGGAGGTTGGCCTAGAATTATGGCTCGGATCTTGGGACCGCACCCTCTAAACTGGGCAAGTTGGGTCATAATCGCATGGATGCAGTATTGTGCATGTAGTTGGAGGCCTATAACTGCACCCAAGCCTTGTCATGCATGCGCTTGGGATTCTAGGTCAGTGAAAAGAGCCCCAGCTCAGGGTTTGATCGCCTGGGGTGGTCCTTTGGCCTCTAAGTGTCCTATAGCCCTCAGGGATGTTGTGACTTGTCACTTTGTGGTCAGTTTGTAAGCCCCACTTCCTTAACTCGAGCTTGGATGTCAGGTCATGTTATAGTAACTCTTTGTCTCATGTTTACCCTAGCAGGCCGGTGAAATTAGGTAAGTGTGGGACGGGGTGGTTATAGTAGTTATTGATCCAACTGTTCCCTTATTCTTTCCTATTTTCCTTTTCCTTCCTTCTCAAATCCAAGTGAATGCTAAAGTGTTCCAAGCATGCTCCAAGAATGCTCCAATATTTCTCTAAGTGTGCAAGAGTATGGGAGAATGAGAGAATGAAAGCAAGCTCGACCCAAAAATTGTCAAAAGGCTAGCTATTTATCCTCAAAAGTCATTTTATCATTAAGGCCACTATTTTCTTCATTTTCCTTCATTTTTCCTTTAATTTTCCTCTCAGGCAAATTTGTGCCTCTTCACCTTCCTTTTCTCCTATTTTCCATTATTTCATAAATAAAATGCCAATTATTTCCACTTTGTCTTTTCCAATGCCTTTTCCAATTTCCATAGCCATTACTAATCGCAAGTGATACCCATCACTGTGTTTTGCCTAACATTCCCATGACCTTGGTCTTATTTTATTTACATAGAAAATCAACCAGGGGTTGTTACAATCTCAATCATCATGCATGATAACTCAAACTGTAACATTGAGGATATACATTACAACTATAGCCCTCACAATTCACACACACGACCAACATGCATGCATAACAATCACATCTTTCCCATCTAATCTAAGTGTCTTAACCTGGAAGCCATGATACCAATTTGTAACACGCCACCCCACATTCAACCGCTTTTACAAGCCCTCCTAGGTAAATGTGAATTTATTTTCCACTATGACATGACTCAACCCCCAAGTTCCAGTTATGGAAGTGGGGACGATAACCTAACACCTTTACTGGCAACCCTTAGGGACCACATACCACTCATAAGACTGCAAACCACCTAAGGTGGTCAATCCTCGAGCTAGATCTCATTTTCACTAACGTAACACCCCAACCGCATGAACAACAAGGAATGAGTGTGGTTGTGGGCCTCCAATTGCATGCATAGCCTACTTCCATGCATTTATGGCCTAAATTCCCCTATTTTGAGCCTTTGGTCCTCAGATCTAAGCCACTTTTCTAGGCTAGCCTCCATACCACTTCCCATAACTTCCTGAAACTTTCCATAATCATAATTTACATGACTACAATGCCAAATATTCAAACTTTAACTCATAATTTGACCTAAACTACCTAGAACATGATATACATTTCATAAAACATATGATAAACATGTAAGTTATCGACCATGAATGGATATTTGATCTTAAGTCTCTAAAATTCATCTGAATTTCACCATGAAACTCTAATGCCCTCCCAAGTAGCTACAACAACACTTGTTAGCCCATGCATTCATCAACCATTCAAATACTTTTCAAATCATGAATAAGAGCCATAGCGAGAGAACATCATATAACCATGCTTATAACCAGCATATAACCAGAACATTAACCATGATAGAGTAACCATCAAATCAACATAATAATAAGTACAAGTGCTCATAAATCACAATAGGAATATAGCTTGTATTAACATATGCAAATCCAACCAAGTTAGGGACTTCCACGCACTGTCCGACCATAGCTTGAGCTGAACTAAATCTTTCTTTCATCTAATTACCCTCGTGCCATATTCCAAACATGAATTTGGAATCTCATGGGATAAACCAACACATAAAAAACCAAGGTAATCAATAGGTTAAACCACCTCCACCATCAAACTATTGTGATCTCACATAAAAGAGTCTTGAGATCAAAAACGAAAACCAAGTATGGATGCCTCAGAATTTCTTCGCCATACCTTGATGAATATGCTTGTCTCCAACCACTTGTTGAGGGATTCTCAAAGAAAACAATCTCCACCCCCAACCCTTGGAAATTTTCCTGAGACCACCTCACCTAGTTCCAAAACCTTTAGGCAATCCAAAGCTTAACCAATAAATGAATCCCATCACACCATGGCTATCTAGGAAATGGAAATGCAAGGCCGAAACCACTATAAAAACTAGGAAAAACCCATGCCAATGATAGAAAATGAACCAAATAAACAAATGCATGTACCATGCATTCACACCTCAGCTAGGAAATCACACATGCAACCTATTACCTATAAAATATTCCTATTGAAGTTGTTGATCCAACATTCTCCTTGCTTTCCTTTGCTCATCGTTGTTTTCCTTTTCCTTCCTTTTCTTTCCTTCTCGCTTTCTCCTCTCGGAGATCTCTCTCTCTTTCTCATCTCACCCAAGCTAAAACTGAAA
>APFE030364826.1:1028-12280 GCA_000404065.3 Pinus taeda
AATCTAATAAAAATATTATCAGCCATGAATAAGATGACCCACATGAAGTTTTGCCCTAGTTGCCAATTTTAACACTCCCTCTCAACTAGGGAGAACTTCATCTACAATCTGTCTATCGATCGTTACTAGTCATCCATCAAATGCACTACCCTGTACAGCCTGACCCTTGCCCTGCTCTGCTCTATTCTGCATGTTCTGCTTTGTCTTGTTCTGCCCTGTACTGATCTTGTATTGTTCTGGGCTGTTCTGCTCTGCGCTTGCATTGTTCTCTTTTGCTCTGCGTTTGTCCGAATTATGAAGAAGAAGAAATGATTGAGGATGTATCATACTAACTCAAGGCCAGTCTCAGAGTATGTACCACTGGTCGTAGACCAGTCTCAACCAACCCGAAGTCAGCATCATAGTGAGTACAACTCCACTGGTCCTAGACCAATATCATCCTCCACTGACTCAAAGTCAGTCTCAGAGTGCGTACCACTGGTCCCAGAGCAGTCTCAACCGACCCGAAGTCAGCTTCATAGTAAGTACCACTCCTACCACTAGTCCCAGACCATTATCACAATCTCAGAGAGTGTACCACTGGTCCCAGACCAGTCTCAACCGACCTGAAGTCAGCGTCATAGTATGTACCACTCTCACTAGTCCCAGACCAGTACTGCACTGACACGGAGTCAATCTCAGAGTATGTACCACTGGTCCCAGCCCAGTCTCAACTGACCCAAAGTCAATGTCATAGTAAGGTACAACTCCTACCACTGGTCCCAAACCAGTATCATTGATCCCAGATCAATGGAGGTCATCCTAGCGTAGGGAGTATGATAGATACAACGATGCGTCCATCGGTACTACTATGGTCCCTAACTTCATTTCCCTGCTCATTGATCAGATGAGAGGTACTTCCCATGAGTCCCAGACTGCATGGGTAGGATGCCTCGACAGGAGAACTAATCAATCTCGTCCTCACAGGAGAACACATCAATCTTACTACAATCGCCATGGAGAAAACATTAATCCAGGCCGCCATGGAGAACACATCAATCCAAGCCTCACAAGAGAACACACCAATCCTGCTACAGTCGCCATGGAGAACACATCAACCCAGGCCTTACAGGAGAACACATCAATCCTGCTACAATCGCCATGGAGAACACATCAATCCAGGCCTCACAGGAGAACACATCAATCCTGCTACAATCGCCATGAAGAACACATCAATCCAGGCCTCACAGGAGAACTAATCATCCTACTATACAGGAGAGCGAATCATCATGTTCCACAAGAGAGCGAATCATCTTGTCCCACAAGAGAGCGAATCATCTTGTTCCAGTGCACACCACCAGGGGAGGGTGAGTCACCATGTGGTTGTATGTTGCTCCAATAAGAACTGCAAGCCCTCAGAGCTCCCAGAGCTCAATGTATGCAACATGCAGGACCCTTGTACAAGGGTTTTTTGACGACTCCAAGTCATTTGGGAAAATCACACATTAGATCTTTCCTCGGGGCTTTGATAAGGTGTATCGACTTGTACATCATCTTAATGCAATGGATCCTCCTTGCTCATCGTCTTACCATATCCCAAATGATGTCTATCTACTGGAGCAATCGACGAATATGGAATTCCTCAATAATCGAATCCCACCTCTGGTTGTTACAGAGAATCAAAGTGGTATGTGTTCAAACAGCTCACTGAAGAGCTTCCCCAACTAGGCAGCTTCATACGAGATCATACTCGTAGACACATATTCAATCTCGGCGATGCTTATGGAAACTGACTTCTGCTTCCTACTCATCCATTATATTGAAGCAGAATCCAAAGAGAAGGAGCACTAAAAAGTGCTCTAGTGATCCTCCACACTACCTGCGTAATCAACATTCAAATAATCATGCAGTTTCATATTTCCATTAGTGTATCTCAATCCATAAGAGATTGTGTCCTGAACACATCTCAGAAGATTCTTGACACCAATCTAGTGAGGCTCAACCAAATATGAGCTCACAATGCTAGCTGCAAAACATATGTTCGGATGGAGGTTCACCAAGAACATCAATGCGAATCAATTTTGAGACTCAGAGGCATTTCCCAAATCTGGTCCGACATCACTACCATATAACTTTTGAAAGTTAAGATCCTCGAGGTAGTCATAAGCTTGCAGTCCACCATACCAAATCTTTCTAGAATCTTCACCACATATTTTCCTTGAGATAGGAAAATTTCCCTTGGCTTCTGCCACACTTCAAGTCCTTGGTCCTTTATTTTAAATTTAGAAGCCAACTCCCTCTTACATTTTGAATGAGAGGGTCTTCACCTGTTAGAAAGAGGTCATCCACATAGAGCATTAGTATGAGAGGCTTGTCATCTTCAACCTTAAAGTAAAGGTTAGGATCGACTTCACTCCTAGTGAATCCCAGCTTCATCAAGTAGCTATCGATCCTCTCATACCATGCTCGGGGTGCTTGCTTCGGCCCATAGAGAGCCTTCTTCAACCTGCATACATGAGATTTTCAATCATAAATCTTGAATCCTTCGGGTTGCTCCACATAGACCTCTTCTTTGATTGAACCGTGCAAGAACGCGGTCTTGACATCCATCTGATGTAGGTTCCATCCTAGTGAAGCCACAAGGGCTATGATCAAGCGGATGGTCTTATATCTGGCAACAAGTGCAAATATCACATCATAGTCTATACCTTCCTTCTGGGAGAAACCATGAGAAACAAAACGAGCCTTATACGTTTCTGTACTTCCATCTGTTGCATGCTTTATCTTGTAAATCCATTTAGAAGTGACAACTTTCTCGTCTGGGGGTCTGGGAACTACTTCCCAGACATCATTCTTCATAATAAACTCATGTTCTTAGGTCATAACATCCTTCCATATTTGATGCTTGATGGCATCTAAGAATGATGAAGGCTCATTTTGTATAATCGTGCTCATGATGGTCAGGTATTCCTAATACCTATTAGGTTTCTTACTTTCAAGGAAGGTTCCTCTGGGTGCAACATGTCCTTCAGTGTCATCAAGTATCCCCCTAAGCCATGAAGGCCTCTTCCTAGAAGAGGGAGGCTCAGGTGGATAAATAGGATACATGGGTTCCTCCATATCAAGCATTGTTACATCATCTACGCATAGAGACAGTGTCCACAATCGTACGGTTCTTCCTTTCCGCCACACCATTCTACTCAGGAGTATGTGGTGTAGTAGTCTCCCTCTTAATGCCAGCCTCAGATATGCCTAAGTGAACCAACTGTAATATATCGGAGGTCTTGCTTTGACTTGAGGGGAATGGTCCCCTTTTGAGCTTTCCTTCAGCACATCCCAGACATACACCTTCTTTCTCTACTTGGAATTCGGGTATCCCTGTTACCATCTGTCTTACATCAGGTAGAGCTTTGTAATGAAGGTGGGCAAACCTCCGATGTCAAAGTTTGGACTAAAGAGATGTGTCATAAGACATGACACCTAGCGAAATTCCATCGACCTGATATAATGAATCAACACAAAACCCAAGAGTAAAGGCATCTTTAACATTATTTTTCCATATACGTACCTTGCCATTACTGAAGGTTACCTTGTAGCCTTTGTCTTCCATTGCCGAGATGGACACCAGGTTCTTTCGGAGGTCAGGTGCATTAGTACATCCTGGAATTTCTAGCCTTCTTGAATGCTTGTCCTCTTCCTTGATTCCGAGCTCTCCTCTTACCTTTGTTGTTGAATTTGTCATTCCTTAATTGCCATCAGAAGGATTTTGATCATCGTCCCAGTGTGAGTCCTTTCTATCAGGGCACTCCCTTGCATAGTGACTTGGTTTATCACATATGTAACATCATCCTTTTCTTCCACCCTTAGGTCCAGCGTTTCCTTTCTATTTAGTCCAGGAATTATTTCTTTTATTAGCATGAGAAGAAAAGTCAGCAGGAGTATCTTTAGGCAAGGGCATTTCTTGCTCTTCTACCCTTGTTTCTTCTTGAATGCATCTAGCCATTAATTCCTCGAAACCAAGAATTACATTATTGTTTAGAAGAGTAGCCTGAACACGTACCATTCGGATGGTAATCCTCCAAGAGTCGTGAGTGCCATTTCCTTTTTAGTAATAGCCTCCCCAATAGATAGGAGATCGTTCTTGATTTCGATGATCCTTAAGAAGTATGCTTGCATACTCTCATCCTTACCCTTCTTGATTTCCCTCAGCTTATTTCTAAGAAACAAAACTTGATTTTCATCTTAACTTTAAAATAAACTCACCAGTCTATTGTAGATTTCCTTGGAGGTGTCCAGTTCAGAGATGTAGGCCACCAAGTGCTTGTCGATAGAGTCCCGGATGATCTTCTTTGTTTTGACTTCTCCATTTTTCCATTTGTTCCATGCAGCAGCGGATGCATTTGATGGAGGCTCAACAGTGTTGCCTCTCACATGGTCTAACACTCCTTGTTCTTCTAGGGTTAGGTCGATAGACATCTTCCATTCGTGATAGTTAGCTTTCTCACAGAGCTTGTCTTCGGCAGGAAAGAGTGTTGAGGACCCCATAGTTCTTTTAGAAGAGCCTTGCCAATCTTCTCTTCGGTTATTGCTCTTGCTCTTGCTCGGGCTTTGTCTTCAGCTCAGCTCTGAAACCATGTTAAGTTATGGTATGTTCTATGCTTATAATAGTTTACTTCTTTTTCTTATTATATTCCACAGATTAGCAATCACATGTACATAAAGTAAAGTGTAGATAGAACATTAAACGACCGACAGAAAACAAGCCAAGACAAGAGACACAAGATGTGGCGGCTAGCCAAGAAAAAACCCAACAATGTGTGGGGAAACCATTTGATAAAATATTCTTTTATTTTCAATAATTCAGCAGAGAGGAATAGTACAATAAATCTTATTTATATCAGCAGTATCAAACCCTAGATCAGCAGCATCAACATTAGCGGCGTCATCATCAAACTAGGGCAGACGATATATCGCAAACTGACCGTCGGATCGGCTTGATTCCACCACCAAAAGTTGCGCTTCCAGAGGAGGTTCAGATGAACCTACATTGCAGTTCAAATGAGGAGATCTTCTAGTCCACACAGGTCAAACTTTAATTTTGCAGTTGCAACTTCAGTTTTAACAGCTTCCTTCAAACTAGGGCAGTCGATATCTTGCGAACCGTCTGTCGGATTGACTTGATTCCACCACCAAAAGTTGCGGCTTTCAAAGGAGGTTCAGATGAACCTATAGTGCAGTTCATATGAGGATATCTTCTAGTCCACGTAGGTCAACATTTACGTTGCAGCTTTAATTTCAGCAGCTTCCGGCTTCACATGTGTGAGGGAGAGACCCTTTTCTGCGCAGTAGAGAGAGAGAGAGATGTGATGAGATGAGTGAGTGCAAATGAGGAAAGTCCTCTTGTATTTATACACAAATGATGATGTTTGAATAGATGCGATTGTTGGGCTTCTAACCCTACATGAGTTGTAGGTCAACTTGATAACAATTCCATAATCAAAATAAATTAATATCTCCATGAATACTTATCGGAATCGGATGATATTTATATCAATCCTACAACTCTCAATGAGAGAAATCTAATAAAAATATTATCAACCATGAATAAGATGACCCACATGACGTTTTGCCCTAGTTGCCAATTTTAACGAATATCCTTGTATTGTAGCCGATAGTTTTCTACTAGACCTTCTATGGTATCTAGGTGCACTAGGATCCTTACAATGGCTAAGCTACCTGTTTCCATATATGATCAATCATGATCAAGGTAAATGCGCAGGTCGTCCCCAATACCTCTGAAAACCTCCTTCGACCAAAACTACAATGGAAAACCCGGTAGTCTAACCCATATAGGACCCGCCCCCAATTTATTTTCCTCTGGGTCGAAAAGAGGCGTCCATCTCTTGAGGAGAACCGGGCTCATCTCTATGTGCCAATACTTGGACAAAACCCAATTGGCTTGGTCTCGTCGAGCTACTAACATCGCAAACTAGCGTCTCGTCATGGTGAGAACAGTTGGCAATTGATCTAGTAGGTGCCCGAAAATCTCCACTGTCCAACGCTAAAACCTAGTAGGGGTGTAATTCCGGCCTCTAACCCGACCAAGAATCACAGTGCTCTCAGTATTCGCGGCCTGTGCCATACTGATGCCTTCTCCAAAAACCAGTAATCGCCCCTGTTCACGGATTTTTGTGCATTTGGATTTCTTCTTTCCCCCTGACCTCTAAGAGTGGTTTGTTGGATTTTGTACATGCTCATCGGCCTGATTCTCATCAGAGTCCGATGCTCTGATATCCTCATTTGTTTGTTCTTGTCGTGGTATACCGTAAAAGTAACCTGAAGTACATGCCGTGTGTGGAGGCCTCGAACCTTGAGGTTCGGCGCTTGTGAATTCTTGAGTGATATGCTCTAAATTGACATTGCCATATGTGTCTGCACCAAAATCACCTGTGCCCCCACCCTCCACAAATGGCTTGCCATGTACATTTGTCTTCAGTCCATGCTACTCAAATTCCCACTGTTGTATCTCAAATAGTGGCGAAATTTTTCGAATCGGGTGAGTCTAGTCATCCTGGTAGTGAAGGTACTCCACATTCGCATTTGTGCTCGGGTGAGTAAAATATAGGTCAATAATGCTGCCCTCCACATCGACCATCTCTGATAAATATGTGTCTACTTAGACATCTGATTCTTGGGGTGGCTCTGATGCCTTTTTAGCTGGTTGTTGATGTGGTTCCTCTGCCCAAATTTGGGTAACATCCATTGAATCTGAAGAATAATCTACGAGTTCCTCTTCCATGCAAACGACGTTCACCTTATCGTCGTTCCAAAGTCCCAATACTCTGTTGTTAACTGCAAACCCCGATAGGCTCTGGCCTAGATGTGCTAGAACAAAGGTCCACCGTCGATCCCACTGCCTGTTGACCTGGTTAATCTACTCGAAATAATAACCCCAACTACTGTGGTCATGTGACCCTGTAGCTTTCCATAACCACCTTCTCCATTTACGGTTTCCTTTCACCCAACTGCTTCACCCAAAACCGGGGTTTTCACCATTTCCTCCCATCCTCACATCAGGGTTCGTCGCTAGGGTTTCATCGCTCCCCCGTCGCTGCCTCCAACTTTGTTGACGTCTGCATTTCTATTCTCAATATCATTCATTTCGATCACATGAAGATATTATGCTCACTTGATGCCAATTATTTTTCCAAGTATTAGTCTTGATATCCCTTGATGAAGATTGTTTTCTTGGTCCATAAAATAATTTTTCCAACTTTTTCTCCTCAAAAGACTCCTATTCACTTAACCGACTTGGACCATAAATCCATTTTCTATAAATAATCAATTTTTCTAGGAATTTATTCCTTTTTTTTCTGGCCCAACGATTTTTTCTTGATATTTTGCTTGCATGATTTGTGAGATTTCCTTCTTGGAAAGTGCACCTTCTTTTTTTAAATATTTTTCACTTGGAGAGAATTTTATTTTCTTTCATTTTTATTTTTTGATCAATTTTTCAGCTAATTATTTTGTCATTTTTGCTAGAAAATAGAAATAATAATAATTTGAGGGGATAGACATAATTTCAGCCCTCAAAATTTGTCTAAATAGAAAGTTGAGGTTTAGAGGTTCTAATTATGAGTATTCCTACTTCCATCAACTTTCACAGACATTACATTTTTACAATTTACATCAAAATAATTATCAAAATTCCGACCAATGGGAAATTTTAATAATTAAAATTAGACATTAAACCAAAATTTGCAAGACTTTAGATATGATATAGTATGACATTATACATTGAATTTATACACTAGGACTCACTTAAGACATCACCAGCGAGCCCCACTCTAGCTTTGGGGTATACTTAGGAGAAAAACTCCACCAAATATAAGGGTTTATAAAACACGAATAATTGATGAAGAGTAAAAAAACTCCCTAGAGTGAAACTCTTTGCAGGAAATCTCAAGTTTACCTAAGTATTTTACATGACTTTATAAACATACTAGAACCATTTTTACAATGATGGCCCACAGGGCTACGAAATTTGGATTGGGAACTTTGACAAAATTGTTGAAAGATGATGATGATCTCTGGATGACTCATTGCTCTAACATGATAGAATTCTTTGAAAAAAATGTGCACTGCTATAGGGTAGTTCACACAGTGGTCAACAAGTGCATTTTGGTTTTCCAAGTTTAGAAATGTTTGGTTGTCGTCTAGATATTTGGGCAAGTTTTAGGCAACATTGTGGGAAATAATAGATACAAATTTGAAGCATTCCATTGCTTTTCATCCTCAAACTCATTGTTACACAGTAAAATGTCACTGCCATCATGCCAGTGTCCCTACTGTGTTGTGAAACCACATTCACCTATGCTCATGCTCCTCAAAATGGCTAAAAAAAACCCTCTTTTGCCTAAGTTAAATGTATCATCGCGTCTGTTTATTTAATAACCGCGCTGACAGGCGGAGGCCAGTGTTACTGCTGCGCTGCCAGCGCGGAAGCACACGTGTTTTCCGCGCTGGTCCAATTTTACGGACAGCGCACCCTCCGTTTGTCCTGTTAAGCGCTGACCGGACCTCCTCTATAGTGATCTGCGATGTCAGCGCGCCAGCTCAGTGTCTCACCCGCGCTGATCCTGTTTGGGCGAATTTGTTCTAACAACCACCCTTCCAGATTCCTCCAGACTTGGTTGTTAGCATTGTTGAGGTCGCCATCCTTTCTCTGGCATGTCTGTTCGACTGACCATCCACTTATCTTGGGGGAGAGCTCATCCTTTACCTATTCATGGAGACTCTTTCTCCTTTATAAGCCTCCTCCATTGCCCATGAGCAGTTAGTTTGGAACATATAGACCTTGATTGAGGAATTCTTAGTGCATTAGTGCTGCTCTTTGTAGGCATTTGGTGTGTTGTGTGAGGATTTCTTTTGAGCTTGAGGAAGGTTATGAGCTTGTTTCCTTGTATGTGAGAGAGAGACCTCTTTGACTTGGGAGATTTGCTTCAAAGGTGAATGCCTGGAAGATATGCTGGCTGGACCCTCTAGAGAAGGACTCAGCGTCAGGACTTCGGTTGTACCTTACTCTATTTTCTGAATAATAAAGATAGATGACTACTCTTATGGTTCCATTTCCATTTGTCCTATGAATGATTAATGTAAATTGTATCCTTCCTGACTGATACATAGTTGTTTTTAGTAGATTTTATGCCTGTGTTTGCTCTCTCTTTGCTTGTGCAGGTGTCCATCCGCGAGGATAGTGGAGGACTGTGATCGGCTGGAGCGAAGGAGTGAGAGGATCATCTCTTCGACAAACATAGCGTTGGAATCCAAGTAGGTTTCTCTTACCCACTTGTTAATTACAACTAGGAACCTGCGGTATAGCATTGTTTGATTGTTGCTAGACCCCCTTTGGGCTAGTAGGGATCGCCTCTATCCGTAGAGGGGATTTACCTCTCCAACAATTTGGCGACTCCGTTGGGGAGCTTGCTGGTCTCTTTGTATGTCACCTTTGTTTTGATTATTGCTCCTTTGTCAAGGTTTGGGGATTGTTTTGTTGTTGGTTTGTTTCCTGGTTCGTCCTGGGGACTACCTTAATTGCCTTGAAAACCTGTTGTTTTGGTTTGGAAGTTTTTGTTCAATTTTATTTGTTTTTCAGCTCAGCGCGTTTTATTTTAAAACAGCTGCGCTGACATCGCATACTGTCTTCTTTGTTGTCTCTGTCATCGTGCTTATACATTCAAACAGTTGCGCTGACCTAGTTTTTCGGGCCAGCGCCCTTTATTCGTGTCCTTCCGCACTGACAGCGCAAAGTTGCTACAGACACCTTTTTGTCATCGCTTTGTTGCTGTGCGGTCACCCGCGCTGATCCTGTAAAATTTCTTTTTGTCCAAATTGACCTACTGAACCTCTTGGTTTTGGCTCTCCCCTGCTTTTTCTACTTGGCTTTTGGCTTGATAACTTTGTTTAAGCTGTGACTCGCTTGCTTGCGAGGCCTCGGTCCACGAGATCTCGTTTATCGCTTGTTTTCGGTTTATGCGAAGCCTTCCTTTTTGCTCTTGTTGCTTGGTTTATGTTTTGTCTTGACTTTTTGCGATTGCTGAAGTGTGTCAGGCCGTCGTTTGTCTGGTCGTGGACTCTCATCCTTCGGGTGTTCGCTTGTCTCCATTGATTTCACACTCAAACCCTAGGGCATCTAGTGGTCGTGTGTGTCTAGCCTCCCGTTTAGGATTTGGTGTTCTTAGTTGGCCAGCCAACTTCGTTTTTGTTTTCACATTTGTTTGGTGATTGTTGAAAGTGATTGATTGTGTTCCAAGCGGTTTGCTTTCCTCCGTTGAATTCCTCATCGTCTTGTTGAGCTTAGATTACAATAGCTCATAAGCCTTTGTTTTCCTTCGATTTGGGAAACTGGTTTTAGTGACTTGGGAATTGTCTTGTGTGTGCATTGAGTGATTTAGCTTTTCGCTTAGTGTTGCTATCTCTCTAATTCATTTTAAAGAAGAACTTTTATGTCATTGAAAAAGTAGAGCAAACTAGTATCTTTTGCATTAATAATTTAAAGGAAAAGAGCGTTTCGTCATTTTGTGCTTTCAAAAGAAAAGTTCCATTTCCTTGCTGTTAGTTGCATTAGGTTGCATGATTGCTTGAATTCGTTTTGTTTGTTTGAAAGATCCTTAACTCTCCTTTAGCTAGAATTCATCGAACAAAATGATGATCTTTGGCATATAGTTGCATTTAGTTGTTTTTGAGAGATCATACGGTAGGACCTGAAACTCAAATCTAATTCAATATCAACTGTAAAATAAACCAAATTTATCTAAAAATGCATTGGAACTTAACGAGAACATCTAGAGGTCTAGGCTATAGACGTGTTCCGGCGTCTTTAAACCTAGTAGCTTAACGTTGAGTGGTTGGGTGATTCCTCCACTATGAAACGATAAGTGCTAGTACGGATTGGGCTCCCACATACCGTCGCGTATATATGGGGAGACTCCATTAGGCTTGCATCCTTTATCCATAGGAAGCCGAGTCTGCCGCCTTGTGAACCGTAACGCACCGAACACAGTATTCGGGAAGATTGACTGTAGTACGGGAAGTCCTTGGTTCTCTTATGATTGCCAAGGTGTATAAGCAGTTTTACGAATTGCTTGGTAAACCTTTTTGCCTAGAACTTCCAGAGTAGTCGCTTTTGATCCTTTTCAGACTCTCTAAAAGAAAAGGTGTAAGTGAGCGTCTTGTCACTTCGTGCTCATTAAATATTCGAAGTAGATAGAGTC